>JAWQFJ010002701.1:7500-27500 GCA_034096865.1 Theodoxus fluviatilis | reverse complement strand
GACCAGTAGCCACTCACACTCGCATTAAAGCACTCAAGCAATGCCAATGCTGGTGCTATGAACCCCTGTGGGTAGGGGGTAGGAAGAGACTCGCTGTGTCTCTCTACACTTGTCATAGGCCAACAACTAGGGAAATTGTGACTTGGTCTTGTTTTCTACATTGGATTTTTGGGGTGATCAATGACCTTTGCTGGGCTCTGTGGGCAAGTGGTCAGCGTGCTTGACCTGCAGTCGCTTGAGGTTGATGGGTGTGGTGTTCAAAGCTGCGCAGACTCTAAAAGTTGCCTCATTGAGCAAGGTGCTTTACTCACATTGCATCTCCCCACCCAGGAGTAAAAAATGGGTACCTGTGAGGGCTGAGTTTGAAAATTGTTCAATCTTTATTGCGTTTATTCGCAGCCTGGTTGCATGCTCCCCGGGGAGTTGAGATGGTGTAGGAGTTAGGTTAAACAAAAAGAGGTAGCCCGATGACCAGGGGGTAAATGTGTGCAGTTCGAGCTACCCATCAAGAGGTGAAGTCACAATATGAAAAAAGAGTACCTTTACCTTCAAATAGTATACAAAGGCTGATGGGCCATAACACTCCATCTTTCCAATCCCTATGGCAAGTTTGACTCCTTGTGGGTGTCCCATTGTGGGTTGGGGGTTAGAATAGACCCACCGTGTCTTCCCTAAGTGATTTGTAAGAGGCAAATAAATAGGGACATCATGACTTGATCTGCACTTACTCTAAACTGTTCTGGTGATTGTCGTGCTTAATGGCCTTACATAGCCTAGAAAGGCTGATAGGCAGTAACACTCCATCCAGATTCCAGGTTCCTTGTGGGTACGAGGTAAGATAGACCCACCACATCTCCCTATGGCTATTCAAGTGATAAAATGCGAAAAACCAGAGGATTTACACTCGCTCTCACCAGCTTGTGTGATTTTGTAGTGTATATTCCCCGTGGGTTGGGGGTGAGAATAGACCCGCAGCGTCACACTATGCGATTCATAAGAGGCAAATAACTAGGGACATCGTGACTTATTGCCCCTACACTAGATAAGTTTAATTGATTCCGTGCTTGATGGTCTTACCTAGCCTACAAAGGTTGATAGGCTGTAATTAATTCATTAATTTAATTGTAGTTGATAGCCTTATGTAAGCAACAGGATGATGGGCCACACAAGTTGATTTAATCACTAGCAAAGGTGCCCGATCTTTGACCTGCACGGTTTGACTCACTTGCTTTGAAGGACTGGTGATGTGCCTGCTCTTAGCTAATTTTAACTCTGGCATCTCTGCCTCGAGAGTGATGAAAAAATGTGGGGCGTAGGAGATGATTTCAGGCACTCCAAGTAACCAGGAATGTGCTTATTGTTTTGTTTGTTGTGTTTCCAGTCAAAGAGAGACTACAGAAAGAGGACAACAGCCGATTCATTGGCTTCGTGACCTTTCTATGCAACATCTTCCAGTACATGCGCACCAACACCGGCGAGCCCTTTGAAGCTTTCATTCCCCCCATCTTTGAGCTCCTCACCTGCATCATCAACAGCAACAGCCAGTCCAGCGGCGATGAGTGTGAATGCCTTGCCATGCAGGTGAGCAGGGTCGTGGAGATGGTGCTTGACCCACCTTTTTCCTTTGTGGTGGTGGTTACAGGAAAAGTGCCGACTCATTCACGATTGCAGTATATTTAGCGCGTCTTATCCCTGGAATCGCAAGAAAATAGACGTATTTTGAAAATTTGTATAAACCCTTACCGCGATAGTCGCGGCTTTAAGTCATGTGGTCAGGTCTGGGCCAAGCCAGCTTGTCGCGGCGCATGTCACATGATGGGGGGTAAGGGATGTCTAATCTTCTCTCTGTTGTGATTGGTTTTGAAGCAGATTGTTTGCTCTCACTCTACGGAAGAAGGTAAAGGTTGTCTAATCTTCTCTCTGTTGTGATTGGTTTTGAAGCAGATAGTTTGCTTTCACTCTATGGAGGTCATGAACTTTTCCCCTCAGAGTGGGTTATGCAATCAGTCCTAATCATGACGCCTTGAAAAAACTTCCAGAGATGGGCCATGCTAGTGGACTGGTCCGAAGAAAGGGGTGTGGGAAAGACAGCCAAGCTGGCGGGCCACGCTAGTAGACTGGTCTGAAGAAAGGGGTGTGGGAAAGACAGCCAAGCTGGCGGGCCACAGCATCTGATTGGCAAACAGTCTTGGTTAATTCGCAGTGATTCACACACAGAAAGACAAAAGAATATGAAGATTTAAAAAAACGCAGCCGTTCAGATGCTGCGGCCTGCTAGCCTGTGAGGCCCGTCAGCTTGGCTGCCTTTCTCACACGCCTCCCGACACCGCGTCTCCCTATGCCATTCGTAAGAGACGAATACATAGGGACATCGGGACTTGATTTGCGTTTACTCTAAATTGATCTTGGTATTCGTGCCTTACGTAGCCTACGGAGGCTGATAGGCCGTAAAACTCTATTAAACCTTCTATCCATTACACCCATCTCCTTGAACAAGTCCTCTAGTGAGACCCGTCTCTGGAGGGCTTTCTCATGCCTTTAGTTGCTGCACTTATAAACACTCAGGATGGTGCATTGCAACTAATACTAAGATGAAACTCATGGACTGTAAATGATATGGCTTTTTAGTTAGATTATTTGGGGGGGGGGGGGGGGGGGGCAGAGCAGAACAGAGATGGAAGGCACAGGAGATATGAATGATCCTGCGAAGCACACCGCCAGCGCTGCCGATGTCCCCTTCACCAGCTGGAACCCCTGGCTGCTGGGCTTTCGGGGCCTGCTCCAGTAGCTCAGCCAGGGGCCTGCTCCAGTAGCTCAGCCAGGGGCCTGCTCCAGTAGCTCAGCCAGGGGCCTGCTCCAGTAGCTCAGCCAGGGGCCTGTTCCAGTAGCTCAGCCAGGGGCCTGCTCCAGTAGCTCAGCCAGGGGCCTGCTCCAGTAGCTCAGCCAGGGGCCTGCTCCAGTAGCTCAGCCAGGGGCCTGCTCCAGTAGCTCAGCCAGGGGCCTGCTCCAGTAGC
Organism: Theodoxus fluviatilis; assembly: GCA_034096865.1. Lineage (NCBI taxonomy): Eukaryota > Metazoa > Mollusca > Gastropoda > Cycloneritida > Neritidae > Theodoxus > Theodoxus fluviatilis. The sequence goes on along the minus strand of JAWQFJ010002701.1, from coordinate 24,486 downwards.
TCAGCCAGGGGCCTGCTCCGGTAGCTCAGCCAGGGGCCTGCTCCAGTAGCTCAGCCAGGGGCCTGCTCCGGTAGCTCAGCCAGGGGCCTGCTCCAGTAGCTCAGCCAGGGGCCTGCTCCAGTAGCTCAGCCAGGGGCCTGCTCCAGTAGCTCAGCCAGGGGCCTGCTCCAGTAGCTCAGCCAGGGGCCTGCTCCAGTTGCTCAGCCAGGGGCCGCCCCGAGCAGCCACAGAAGACACTGGAGGGCCATTCTAGACCTCTAGAGACTTCGCCTGCTGGCAAAAGAGTCTCTAGCACAGTTCATATCACGTGGTGGAAGGTTTCCGTCCAAAATATTCACATAGAGGTCACACGAGAGGCTTGTGTGATAGCTCTCTGCTCCCTGACATATGCCGTTTAAGTAGTTGTGAGACTATTTCACACAAAACTCATAAATTATACTTATTGAGGCAATAAACAAGCGTTTATTCTATCAAATAAAATGTTCGTGTTGAAGTGGAAACAAGTTTTGACATCTGGATGATTTCTGTAAAAAGTAAGGGGAAAAAGTATCAGGAGTGAACTATTTTTGGCGCAATGCTGTAATGCGAAGGGTCAAGTCTATTATGCATTCATTGCAAACTGCGCCAGAGTCATTACTGACTTGGCTTCACAGAATGCTGTAGGGCATTGAGACAGGGTCAGATAACTCTGAGCCAATCCTGCCTTCAACCACCTTGGAGGATCCAGTCTATCCCATTCTGTTCATCTACTGTCATTCGTGTGAATGCATGAGATACATGCGAGTTACCCAAGTCATTCGTGTGATTGCATGAGATACATGCGAGGTACCCAAGTCATTCGTGTGATTGCATGAGATACATGCGAGGTACCCAAGTCATTCGTGTGATTGCATGAGATACATGCGAGGTACCCAAGTCATTCGTGTGATTGCATGAGATACATGCGAGGTACCCAAGTCATTCGTGTGATTGCATGAGATACATGCGAGGTACCCAAGTCATTCGTGTGATTGCATGAGATACATGCGAGGTACCCAAGTCATTCGTGTGATTGCATGAGATATATGCGAGGTACCCAAGTCATTCGTGTGATTGCATGAGATACATGCGAGGTACCCAAGTCATTCGTGTGATTGCATGAGATATATGCAAGGTACCCAAGTCATTCGTGAGATTGCATGAGATACATGCGAGGTACCCAAGTCATTCGTGTGATTGCATGAGATACATGCGAGGTACCCAAGTCATTCGTGTGATTGCATGAGATACATGCGAGGTACCCAAGTCATTCGTGTGATTGCATGAGATACATGCGAGGTACCCAAGTCATTCGTGTGAATGCATGAGATACATGCGAGGTACCCAAGTCATTCGTGAGATTGCATGAGATACATGCGAGGTACCCAAGTCATTCGTGTGATTGCATGAGATACATGCGAGGTACCCAAGTCATTCGTGTGATTGCATGAGATACATGCGAGGTACCCAAGTCATTCAGTGAAGGAGAAGTGCTCACACTTGCATACATGCTCAAACACACACAAATACACGTATACATATGTGCATGCATGCACACACAAAAGCACGCAATTAACACATGCATGCATGCATACACTCATGCATGGGTGCATACTCATACACACACACACATGCATACATACATACACGCTTGCACACATACACACACATGTGTTTCTAGTGGCCCCAGAAGATAAATAGTCAAGGTTGCATGTGTGTGTGTGTGCGTGTATACAGACCTGGGTACCCGTACGAATTTTACGCACGCCTCTGAAAAAATACGCGGAAAAAATGCAGCTTTTGCATATTCCTAAATGTGCAATTTCGCGCGACAAAGTCCACGTCTGGCACGCGTGGCCCATATCCAGAACGGTGTTCCAGCCAAGGGAGAGCGGAACAGACAGTTGGAATCCTCTGAGTTTACTTTAGAGATAAATCGGGGTTAAAATAACTCGCCGTTCTGGATACAGGCCCTGTTTCCATTGAAGTTTGAGTGGCTCTCTCTCTCTCTCTCTCTCTCTCTCTCTCTCTCTCTCTCTGTCTGCTCTCTCTCTCTCTCTCTCTCTCTCTCTCTCTCTCTCTCTCTCTCTCTCTCTCTCTCTCTCTCTCTCTCTCTCTCTCTCTGTCTGCCTCTCTCTCTCTGTCTGCCTCTCTCTCTCTCTCTCTCTCTCTCTCTCTCTCTCTCTCTCTCTCTCTCTCTCTCTCTCTCTCTCTCTCTCTCTCTCTCTCTCTCTCTTTTTCTCTCTCTCTCTCTTTCTCTCACTTTCTGTCTTTCTCTCACACTTTCCCTCTATGTGTGTGTGCGTGTTTGTGTGTGTGTATTTTGTGTGTGTGTGTGTGTGTGTGTGTTGGTTGTTTTATCCAACCTGCACTGTACTGAAAATCATAGGCTTGATGACTTCAAGTTCCTGGAGGATATACGGTAAGCACATTTTCTTGGAAGAGGTTCCGTAGCCGTGCGGTACGGCTACCGAATTTGTTTTGGTAGGTAGCTGTACGGCCTCGTACGGTTTATATACCCAACTGCGTGGTTGGATATATCAATATCATAACTCCATCCCACGTTTGACTCTCAACGGGTGGTCCCTGCGACCTAACTCCAGGGCCCGACGCTGATGTTGGACATAAATGTGACACAAAGTAACATGTCCGGGTTTAGGTAAAACAATGCCTTCTGTGTCCTTGCCTCATCCAGCTCGGGAGATGACTGCGGAGAGTGACTGCGGGTTCCACAGGCCTAGGGCCTGTGACCACCGCACTTTTCACAGTGAGATTGCTCCACATTGTTCGTGTTTATTTATTCGGTTATCTGCAGCACGACGGCTGCCCTGTGCTCCCAGAACTCTTTGACAGAACCCTTTCTAGCGTTCCTTTTGCCTTTCGACTGCTGCTCAAACTTTTGATTGAATGCATTTCGGTAGCATCACCATTTCTTCAGAGAAGATTAATTTGGGCAGTTGAATTGCGATTTTGATTGTTTAGCCCCTTGGATACGTTTGAATAGGCCTACTGTGTGTGTGATGCTCTATTTGCGAACATGAACAGTGTAACAGTAATGTCGGTGAGACTCCCCGGACAGGCAAAGTCAGTACGTCAGGCGGGGTGGCGGCCACCATAAGGCAGATCAAGTGTGTGTGGTCAAGGGGCAGTTAACTCTTCACTTGCATTGCCACTTCAAATTTGTTTTTGGTGTCGTTGACTGACTGCGGAGTATCATTGTGCAAACCAAAAGCTGCATTTTTGAAATGTCGGTCCGCGCAAAAAATATGCACAGTTTTTTTTTTTTTAATACGCATATCTGAACCAGTGAGTACGCAGAGGCAAAATTTGGGGTAACCAGGTCTGGTGTATATGTGTGTGTGTGTATATATGTGTGTGTGTATATATATGTGTGTGTGTATTTGCAGCTGTTCCAGATAGGTGGGACACTAGAGAGAACTAAGTCTGAGGAAATGGAGGCTCTGATGGAACTCGTCCGTCGACGCATCATCCAGAATGGGTAAGCTCTCTCCCTCTAGTTTCCTCTGTGTATGTGTGTGTGTGTGTGTGTGTGTGTGTGTGGGTATGTGTGTGTTTGTGTTTTCAGTTCATCAGCTCAGTCTGTGAATTGGTATGACATCTATTTGTACATTTATCTGTCTCTCCATTCCTCCATCCATCTCTGCAAACAACAACACCCCCACCACACCCCTCTTTCATCCATTCAACCCTCCATTTCATCTTCCAATCATCCAACTCCCCCTGTGGGTTCGGGGTAAGAATTGACCCACCACGTCTCCCTACGCGATCCATAAGAGGCAAATAACTAGGGACACCATGACTTGATTTGCGTTTACTCTGAACTGTTCTAGTGATTTTCATGCTAAATGGCCTTACATAGCCTACAAGGCTGATAGGCCGTAAAACACTGTCCATCCAACCATCCATCCTTCCATCCAACCATCTCATCTTCCAACCATTCATCCGTCCGTCTATCCATTCCATCCATCCATCCATCCATCATTCGTCCATCCATCCATCCACCTTGCAGTCTACTCTGTCTTTTGTCCATTCAATTTGTCTTCCTCTCGGTCATGTTTTCTAAAACTCTGTTTACGCAATGGGTCAGTGGCTTTTGGAATAGGTCCAGTTTTCCTTCAGTGGTCAGTCTTTTCACTTTCATTTGTCTCCCTGTGATTTGTGCCATATGGAATGAAAAAGAAGCTGTAAGTGTGTGTGTGTGTGTGTGTGTACACATGCACGTGTGTGTAAATCCATTTTTTTCTGAATTGAAAATTGTGTTTAGACAAGATGAAAGGGACATACTTTTTTGTTGTTGACGTGTTGTAGATGTTGTATCAACAAATATAATTAAAGGGAGGTACGTGTCAAATGAGTTTTTAAAGATAATAATAACAAGTGGTTAACATCAGGAACATGTATGCTAGGTAAGAACATAAAATAAAACCAGAGAATGGAAGGGAGTCCTGTCTTTCCTTTGTCTATTCACTAATCAATTTCTTCTATCCTTCAACTGTTTTTGCCACCAATAGATTTAATTCATTCATTCGTTCATTCATTCATTCATTCATTCATTCATTCATTCATTCATTCATTCATTCATTCATTCATTCATTCATTCATTCCATCTTCATTTATTCATTCATTCATTCCATCTTCATTCCTACATTGCCAGGACATCTCCCAGCATTCGGTGCCAGCTCCTGGAGGTGGTGGAGGGCTACGGGAGGGGCTGGTCCGAGGCCTCTCAAGACATCCAGCGCTTCTACCTCGACCTCATGGCTGATGTCCTCACCGAGATCATGTGACACTCTTATTGCTGCCAGCATTGCCCAGACCTGCACTGCCACCAGCGGCAGCTGTCAGCTGTTGTTGCCGTACCACCATTGAAGCTCTCTTGGCGCCATCAGCAGTCATCGCCAGAACGCCATCACCACCAACACCTCAACAACCATTGGTCCTTGATGGGTATCGTCGCCACACCACTTCTACCAGTGCCACCACCACCATCCCTGTCAAGGAGAGTCAGCTGAACATTCCAGCTGCAAGTGTAACAGGTTTCAGTGTTGACAGTCGCAAGATGATACTGCCGACAGTCCAAAGTCGCCGCCACTGCCGCTTCTTCAAACAAGCAACCAAACAAGACCAGTTGGTGTTGCCGAGCGGCTATGACACCAGTGTAGCTTTACAATTAGTATCAATTAGTACTGTCATCTTCGTCAGTGACAGTTGTGAGTTGTGACCTCTGCAAATGGAGTACCTTCATTGGCAGTTGTCTGGATTCCTTATGTCACCAACTTTGCTTTACAGTTAGTGCCAGTGCCACCATCTCTGTCAGTGACAATTGTGATCTGTGGCTGTAGAGCAGCCTCTACAAATGCTGTACCCTCATCTACCGTTGTCTGCTTTTCTTGCCACACAGTTAGTCGTGATCTCTGTGGATGACAGCTGTCGGATATGGTTGCCGAACCACTCCGTGTCCATGCTGCCACTGGTATGAACAGTTGTCAGCTGCCATTATCACAGCACTGCTGTTACAAAACAGTACCTGCAGATGGCTGCTGCTTCTGTTGTTGCCAGGGGCCAGCTATCGGTAGAAGAGCCGTTTCCATCCCTCTGGTCAGAGCCACTGAAGAAGGCGGTGCCACTTGAGGTGTGGCAGCAGAGTAGAACAGACTGGCTGCTTGTGCGGGGTAGTCGCTAGAAAGACTGGCACAAGACTGTCTGTGCAGATGTCTCATTCTCTGCTTCTGGCGGTGCAGATGTCTCATTCACTGCTTCTGACGGTGCAGATGTCTGGAAGAACGGCGCACTGATGGTGCAGATGTCTCATTCACTGCTTCTGGCGGTGCAGATGTCTCATTCACTGCTTCTGGCGGTGCAGATGTCTCATTCACTGCTTCTGACAGTGCAGATGTCTCATTCTCTGCTTCTGGCGGTGCAGATTTGTCTGGAAGAACGGCGCACTGATGGTTTTGAGGTGGTGTGACCTTTGCCGCAGGTGGATTAGGTTGAATAGCAGAATGGTACAGTTGGGAGGTGTATTACATCTGGTCACTGTCGCTGGAAACAATTCAGTGTGATCGTGGCTATGAGGTGACTTTGCATGTACCTGTGCTTTGCCTGTGTGGCTGATTGCTGTGGCTGAAAGCACCCGAATGAGAAATGGTACGTGAAGGATTCTACACGGAAAATATTGAGGTTGCAGGTGGTGGCTCAGGGTGAAAGGGGCAGTGGGAGGACAGAGTGCAGGTTTTACGGAGGTGATTGAATTTGTGGATGGTAGCAATGGCTGACTGGTTTTATTGAGAGGGGGGGAGGGTTGTTTTACTGAAGGCTTAGTCTGTTGTGATGCTTTGTAAGTATGAACTGAGTTCTGTTGTCCAGAACAACTTGAATCACTCAGAAGCAATGAAAATCAATTCCGGGTGGGAACCTGTGTCCTGGTAGTTGTGCAGCTCCCGTAGTGAATGGCGACTGCCGAGCCCCACGAAGCATTGCTAGGGTTGCTGGGAGGACGAAAGTTGGAATTTTTATGAAAGTGGAAGATTTGGGTATTTGACTGTTTTCAGCAAGAATGTGACCAAGATGAAATGTAGCAGAAAGTGTCAACTGAATATTTATGATGATCTGTGGAAACAGGGTCTCCTGAGAAAGTTGTATCGAGTTATTCTGGTTGCACACTGCCAGAAAGGGTTTTTCAAAAAGCTCTTCTTTTTCTTTTTTCCTTCTTTTTTATTTTATTTTGTAATTATAACTTCAGTGGCTTGGAACTAAGCTAAGTAATGTTCTTTCTTTTTTCAGTGTAGTTAGCTGGAAGTGCCTCTACTTGCAGCATAGAAATAAAATGAGCATTCGTGCTGTGTAGAGTTGGCAGTTCTTGACTGTTTTGGTTTCAAGGACAACACTGGCAGTGTAGTCATCATCAGGTTCACTGTTTCATTCAGTACATGTTTCCAAGTGAAGTCTCGCTGAAGGGGTTTTATGGTCGTTGGACCAAGCTCAATGATGTTCTAACCCTCCTCTTTTTGTTCCCCCTGTGGGCTCGGGGTAAGAATTGACGCACCGCGTCTCCCTAGGCGATTCGTAAGAGGCCAATAACTAGGTACACCATGACTGGATTACATTTACTCTAAACTGTTTAAGTGATTTTTGTCCTTAATGGCCTTACATAGTCTACAAGGCTGATAGGTCATAAATCACCATCTATCCATCAATCCATCCTCTTTTTGTTTGCTTCCATTGTGGTGAAGTATGTTTGAGGTGAAAGTGCCATCTTTGATAGAATTCCTGAAACCCCTGACTTGTGGGGTTTCTGGGTTTTGCATCAGTATTGCAGCCATTGATGGCACTTGGCTGGAATGGCTTCTGGGAACACTGGCACTGCACTGGGTTGCTCAGGACTTCAAATGCTGCATTCAGAGACGGGAATTCATGTCCCTGTCTAGTCCAAACAACCATTGACTTTTGAGATGAGCATTCCCACTTGTTTTCATCAGGGGCTGATGGTGTCACGTCGGGGATGTTCCTTGCTTCACATGTCATGTCCTGTGCACATATGAAGATCCCACAAACACTGTTGCTCTCTTGTTGTTTATGGTTGACATGGGGTATGACGTTATCGTGCCTGTATGACTGGCATGTATGTGGAGCTGAACTTTGATGGAAGTGTGTGTGTGCGTTTTGCATGCATGTGTGATACATGCATGCATTGTGAATGGGTATGGGCCCATGTGCATGTGGGTGCATGCATGAGACCAGTGATACTACTGTGTGTTGTGTTATTGGTCAAGGCACATCTGTTCGGCTCCTCTGTACATGTTGTCGTCTAGCATTCCCACTGGTCACTTTGAAGATGAGCATTGTCTCCCTTTTTTTGGTGGGTAAGATGTATGTCTGCCATAGTACATTTGATGTCACCATCAGCAGCAGTAGCACCACCAGCACCACAGCTAGCACCACCATCACCACCACTGCTATCACCACTACTAGTATCACTGACATCACCACCACTCCTATCACCATCACACTACCACCACCACCAAAGCTATCACCACCACTGCTATCACCATCACACCACCACTACTAGTATCACCGTCACCACCACCACTGCTATTACCATCACACTACCACCACCACCAAAGCTATCACCACCATCACCACCACTCCTATCACGGTCACACTACCACCACCACCCAAGCTATCACCACCACTCCTATCACCGTCACACTACCACCACCACCAAAGCTATCACCACCACTGCTATCACCATCACACCACCACTACTAGTATCACCGTCACCACCACCACTGCTATTACCATCACACCAGCACCACCACTAACACCACCAACGCTATCGCCATCACACCACCACTCCTATCACCATCACACCACCACTACTAGTATCACCGTCACCACCACCACTGCTATTACCATCACACCACCACCACCACTAACACCACCAACGCTATCGCCATCACACCACCACCACCACTAACACCACCAATGACGATCATGATACTCTGTCATTAGTGTGTGAAATGTTTCAGTGGATTTGTTGCCACAAGCAAAAGAGGTTATGCCATTTTGTTGTCACGATTGTATTTGGTCCTCGCATCACGTTTTAGCTTTAGGATACGTCTTGGTTTGATTTTCCATGAGGGTTTTGAGTCTCAGACTGTAGCTAAAACAGGGGCATGTTGAACATTGTCATTCTGTTGAGGACTGGAATTACATACATTGCATCTGCATGTGTCCTTCTGTTTCATTCATTGATATTTCATTCATTGATTGATTTCACTTTTATCCAGACCTTACACCATTGTCATCTTTCCATACAAAAGGCAATTTCACTTCATTTCAGTCTTCTGTTTGTTTGAAAAATGGGGGGGGGGGGGGGGGGTTGTGACCAAATCAGTGCAGATGTGTTTTTTGTAAGAAAAATGTCTTCTCCATGTTCGTGGAAATAGAATTATTGTAATGGAAAATTTTAGGAAAAATGTCCCCTCGTGGATGCAGGGATACATTACACATCACACATGTACAAGTAACAACATTTCTCGTAGGCATCCTTTATGAAAATGGATGGTTTTTATTTTTATTTTCTTAATTTTTCTCCCTTGGCACTGAATAGAGTGTAGATGCTTACCAGGTTCTGTGTGAATAAAAAAACTTTGTGTATCACAACGGTTACATGCCTATCTATTACAAACTGCGTGTGTTGCTTGAATTTTTTTTTTCACCTTGCAAAATTCAAACATTTGATTAAAAACTCTGATACAACTAGATGGAATGTCTGTGATACAGCCATCCTGATGTAAAGATATAACTCGCTTTCACTGGGCAGTGAAATGAATGTATGTATGTGAGCATGCATGAATGTATGTATGCACATGTTCATTCTTATAATGCCTCCCCCTGTGGGTTAGGGGTAAGAATTTACCCACCGCGTCTCCCTACGCGATTCGAAAGAGGCAAATAACTAGGGACACCATGACTTTATTTACGTTTAAACTGTTCAAGTAATTATAGTGCTCAATGGCCTTATATAGCCTACAAAGTCTGATAGGCCGTAAAACACCATCCCTCTTATGCCTTTTCACACAGGCATACTCAAGGTGCCAGCAATGAATACTGGAACAGGCGAGTTTGAAAACTGGGAAAACTATTCCATTTTTTTCCAAGTCTTTCCAGAATTGTGTTGCCGAGTCTTGGGCTGATGAAGCAGTACCTGTGCTGACGACCATTAGGAGTGAGGACATGTTGGCCTGTGGAAGGAAGTTTAATTACTCAGGGCCCACAACATCTAGAGAACTTGAAACAGTTTTGTAGTTTTCTTCGTGAACAAAAAAAATAAAAATAAAAATCACATCGGGTTTGGATACTGTTGTCTATCAAATGAAGAAACTGGTTCGACATGAGTCTTCACCCAGACTTGCATTGCTGTGCCTGTCGATCAAGGCCTGATTAGAGTTTGTTTTTTTCCTTTTAGATTTCTGTAGGTTGTTCCTGCGTCATACTCCAAGTGCTGCTGTGGATCTCAACTTGATGGCGGTGTGTTCATCGCGTGGAAGTAGATCTCTAGTCTAGGGGTTAGGCACTTGCCTGTACATATAAGTAGGTTTGTGTCTTGACAAGTGCAGTGTACAAAGCTGCTCAGACCCTTGACTTGAGCAACACCCTTGGGCAAGATTGTTCACTGGCGTTGCCTCGTCCTCAGAGGAATGAAGTTAGTGTCTGGGTGCTGCACAGACCCTTGAGCAACACCCTTGGGCAAGGTTGTTCACTGGCGTTGCCTCGTCCTCAGAGGAATGAAGTTGGTGTCTGAGTGCTGCACAGACCCTTGACTTGAGCAACATCCTTGGGCAAGGTTGTTCACTGGCGTTGCCTCGTCCTCAGAGGAATGAAGTTGGTGTCTGAGTGCTGCACAGACCCTTGACTTGAGCAACATCCTTGGGCAAGGTTGTTCACTGGCGTTGCCTCGTCCTCAGAGGAATGAAGTTGGTGTCTGAGCGCTGCACAGTGGGGGTTAGGGATGAAATTTCTTTTTTATATGGCCTTGAGGTTAATTTTTTTTGGTAAAGACCAGAATGATGATGGGAATGTATTGTTTGCCAAGGAGTCTTTTGGTTTTGATGAAGATTTTTTACAATATGAATTATAATTATACAAAAGATCATGTTTGTCATCTAGTTTTTTTGCATATTATTCACCTTTTTTGGGGGGTCTTTTCGGGGTCTTTTTCCACTGGAGCTGTTGACACTTTTGGATCATATAACTTCATTCCATATCTTGCATCACTGGAGTTGTGTAGTTTGAGGAATAGAGTGTTGACATTTTACAAATAATTTTGCTTTTCCACACTGCTACAGGAATTTTGTTGTTGATGGAATGAATGGATAGGGAAGGATGGGAGAGGGAGCGGCAGCCATCTTGTATGTATGTCCATGAGGTATTGTTGTCTGGCTGCTTTCAGTACCCAGAAATGTTTGGTACATCACACACATGTGTTGCAGTGTTGAAGTGTGTTGTGAGTCTTGTTGTGTTAAAGCACTACATCCTTGAACTAATAAATGATGTTTTAAATCTTTCTGAAAACTGTTCTGCCTGTTCTGATTCCATAAGTTTAATGTATCTTTGCAAGATGGTAGAGGGAAAGTCTAGAAGAAATGAATGACTACCAAGCAAATGCTTGTGAAATTAGAGATTTTTATTCATGCAGTTTAATTGGTATACACACACTTTTCTGTCATGTACATTTGAAGCAGGGCTGAAATGAATATTTGGCTCTTCTGCTTTGAAAATCAGAAGGTTTTGCATGTTCACGAAATGTCATCTCCAAGGCCTGTCACTTTGAATCCAGGATTCAAAACATGTTGCATTTTAATTGGAGTACCTTGTATGCTGTGTAGATTGCACTGTGCTTTGATGGATGTGAGTGTAGCATCTATCTAAAGTCGCACCAAGATAATTCTTTAACTTGTTTGCTGTGTCGACTGCACTGTGCTTTGATGGATGTGAGTGTAGCATCTATCTAAAGTCGCACCAAGATAATTCTTTAAAGATTTGGAGTACCTTGTTTGCTGTGTCGTCTGCACTATGCTTTGATGGATGTGAGTGTAGCAGTTTCTTTGAAGGTCATATGGAGTACTTTGTATGCTGTGTTGACTCTGCACTGTACTTCGATGGATGCGAGTGTAGCATCTTCCCAAAGCCATGCCGAGATGTTTCGTACCAAACGCTGCAGTGCAGTGATCAAACATATCGTTGTGCGAGTGTAGCATCTTCCCAAAGCCATGCCGAGATGTTTCGTACCAAACGCTGCAGTGCAGTGATCAAACATATCGTTGTGCGAGTGTAGCATCTTCCCAAAGCCATGCCGAGATGTTTCGTACCAAACGCTGCAGTGCAGTGATCAAACATATCGTTGTGCGAGTGTAGCATCTTCCCAAAGCCATGCCGAGATGTATCGTACCAAACGCTGCAGTGCAGTGATCAAACACATCGTTGTGCGAGTGTAGCATCTTCCCAAAGCCATGCTGAGATGTTTCGTACCAAACGCTGCAGTGCAGTGATCAAACACATCGTTGTGCAAGTGTGCCATGTTGCAGAGGAAGAGTCTGCTCTTTCGTGAATTTTAAATGCTTCTGTACAATGTACAAAAGCCCTACATTTGAGATTCCTGTGCAAAAGAAAAACACTTGTGTGATAATGCTTATTTGAAAAGATTCATTTGTAAAAGTCTCCATTGCATTGGTATGTTTATCTTCAGTGAAGCTTGAATGTTCATTATGTCTTCATTACATCCATGCATTACTCTTTTGCAAAGACTTTAGAAAGTAGATTAATGAGCACTTCACTGCATTGATGCATTAATCTTCAAAGGAAGGTTTAAAAAAAATAATTCATCTGGTCTTCAAGGGGTCTTCATTTTGTCTCTTAAAGTCTTCAGTGAAGGCTTTTGATAGCTCATGAGGTTTTCACTGTATCTGTGTCCATTTTCAGTGAAGGCTTTTGGAAGATGCGTGCTTCCAGCAAGGAGAGGGAGAGGTTAAAAAACTGTCATTGATGACTTGCCACAGCTCCTGAATAAAAGTTATAGAGCATCACCTCACTTTCTTTGGTGTATGTCTGTACTACTCGGCTCTTGATGGAAACAGTTGCATGTTGATGCCAATTTCTGTGTTTGTTCATATGATTATCTGTGTGTTTGAGACTGTGTTTGTGTCTGTACCTGTATTTCTGTGTGTTTGATGGTTTATCTGTGTGTGTGTGTGTGTGTGTGTGTGTGTGTGTGTGTGTGTGTGTGCCTGTATTTCTGTATGTTTGATGGTCCATCTGTGTGTGTGTTGTGCTGTGTTGTGTTGTATGTGTGTGTGCATGCACATACATGTGTGTGCTTCAGCTTTCTTTTTTTCTTCTTCATTGTTGACGGCACTTGATATTCTGTCTGTCAGTTCACCTCCCTACACATTTGGACACACCACCCACCAGCTGGAAAGCTTCCCTGAGTGAGCAGCCCCCCTCTGTTAGGGATAGGGTAGACCCCCTACGCCTCCCTACGCGACGTTATCAACTAAGGAAATCCCAAGTTGATCTGCACTTACTCCAGGGGCGGATGAGGGGGTGGGTGGGTTGTGTTTCCGGGGTTTCCGGAAACACACCCCCAACAGGATTTTTTTTTTCTTCAGTAACAAAATCTGCTGCCCGAAACTGGCAATTATCATCATCAGAATGCACCACCAGATTGCACCAATTTGCAGCTTTCTTTCCCCCCCCCCCCCCACTTTGCAGTGTTGGTTTAGCGCTTTGCACTTTCATAGCCTTACCTCGATCCCTACCCCCCGTTCCTAAAAAAAAGTTTGGAAACCCACCCCCCCCCAAAAAAAAAATGATCCGCCCCTGTACTCTTCCCTGTTGGAGTGATTTTCGTGATGAAGACCTTACATGGCGGACAAATATTGATATGCCACAATGCATTATTCACCCATCCTCATTAGCAGACGATGCGAAAAAATGCTGTTGTTCAGCGAATGAGTTCAGGCATGCGATTTTGGCTTCTGAAATTCTCGTTTCTCTGGGCATGCTCGCGCTCTCTCACGCATGTGCTCTTTCACGCACGCATCTGCAAGTACATTCGCTCGAACGCGCACACACACAAACATTCATTTACACGTGAAAATTGGTTGACTTCCAGTACAGTTCTGGAAATATGTGCAGGAAAGGACAAAGTCAAACACAAGTATAAATGCTTTAAAATCTGGAAACGGTGGGTATGCCGTATCAGATGAAGAAAAAGCGGAGACTCTAAACACGTTCTTCTCTAGCGTTTTCACGGAGGAAGACAAAACCAGTGTACCTCTTCTGCCTGAGGGAGAGTATTCTAAGGGTGCTACTGTGACTGATATTGTTATAACGCCAGACGCAGTACGTAAGAAACTAAATGATCTCGATACCTCTAAAGCCCAGGGACCGGACAAGATACCACCAAGAGTACTGAAGGAACTATCTAGAGAACTAGCTACCCCATTATGTCTATTATTTAATATGTCTATTGAAACGGGTATTGTACCAAATTAAGCGACTGGAGATCTGCAGAGGTTACTGCTATATATAAAAAAGGCAGCAAGTCAGAACCTGGAAACTATACAGACCTGTTAGTTTAACTTGTATTGTGTGTAAAGTGTTAGAGTCGATTATTCGAGACACACTAAACTCACATCTTCACGACAATAACCTGTATGCAAAGTGCCAACATGGTTTCCGTAGTAGGAGATCGTGCATAACTCAATTAATGCAGGTAATGGAAGAACTTACTAAGATGCTTGATGAAAGGAATCCAGTAGATATCATATATCTTGATTTCCAGAAGGCTTTCGATTCCGTTCCCCACGAAAGATTACTGTGTAAGTTACAGGCTTACGGAGTGACTGGTAGAATTTTAAGTTGGATAAGGAGTTTTCTGTCAGGAAGAGTTCAGAAGGTGAGAGTTGGCAACGCAAACTCATCCATAGCAAACGTACTAAGCGGAATTCCACAAGGAAGTATTTTGGGTCCGGTTCTGTTTACAGTCTTCATAAACGACTTACCAGAAGGGATACAGTCATCATGCAAAGTTTTTGCCGACGACACGAAGATATATGATAAATCAAGAAATTGTAGCCGGGTGCAGGGTGATTTAAAACGATTGGAGAGGTGGTCGGATGTGTGGAACCTATATTTTAATGTAGAAAAGTGTAAGGTAATGCACCTTGGGAAAAATAATCCAGGTTTTAATTACACTATGAAAATGGGAAAAGATGACTTAAACTTAAGTGTATGCAACGAGGAGAGAGACTTGGGAGTCACTTTCGACCCTAAATTGACATTTGACCCACATATTCAAGCTTCTATAAACAAGGCCAACCAGATGATTGGAGTTATCAAAAGAACCTTTATATATTTAAACAAGGACGTTTTCATCCAGCTATACAAGGCTATAGTTCGACCAAGAGTTGAATATGGTAATATTATATGGTACCCGCATTTAAAAAGACAGTCAGAGGCTGTGGAGAGAGTCCAGCGCCGGGCTACCAAGTTGCTGAGCGAATGCCGGGAGATGTCCTACAGCGAGCGCTTAGAGTATTTAAATCTGCACTCACTGAGGGGAAGGAGGATTCGCGGTGACCTAATAGAGACGTATAAATTATATAATAATCTCGTAGACGTGGAGTGGAGCGACTTTTTTGAGTCACCGAGCTATACCAGTACGAGAAATGCAGACGGAAAGGTATTTATCCAACGTAGTAATACTAACCTAAGGAAGTACATGTATTGTTTCAGTTAATCGTGTTGCTCACCTGTGGAATAACCTTCCGTTTCGGCTTAAGACTGCACAAACTACTAACAGCTTCAAAAACCAACTGGACAAGGATCCTACTTTTAAGTCATTATTTAGAAGCTATGATGAGTGACGTTGTCGAAATTAGAAATTACACTATGACCCTATATAAGGCAACACATTACGATGGGGCGTTTAAAAGGCTTCACGGCCTATACCCAAGCCTCTCATACTACTACTACTACTACTACTACTACTACAGAAAATACTACTGGTGATGTAGATTTTTAGTCCAAACCAATTAATGCCAACGGCACAGAAAGCGAAGTGCTAACACATCATAAGGTTCAAAGTAACTGCGTGTACTGCAAAACATAAAGTAAACGACACGTAAAAAGCAATGATTGATATGCATTCAAGTAGATCGGAATTTAAAGTCTCTATTTAATATTGTATTATTAGTGGTCCGTGAGGCTTTCATCCTTTGAATCCTTGTGACTTCCTGAGCACTTTTCAGAGTGTAATGCACTCGCCGACCCTCATCCTATTCACGAGTTGTTGTTCATCCCTCCCCTACACTCGTCTTCATTTGTGTTGTGGCCGTACGTTAGTTTTTACCACATGCGGCTAAAGACAGCTATCGCTCCCAGAGTCACCGGCTTCTGATTGGCCACTTCATGTCACGTGACTGTGGTGGTTTCGTCTGCTCGAGTACTTCCAGCGGCGAAACCCGGGTAATCTGTCAGTCCGTGCCTTCAACTTTGGAAGCATCTTACCGACACAGACTTTTCTCCTCATCATGGATCGTGCTGAAGATGGTATGTCTGCATTTCATAGTTATTTTTTTCCCATTTTCAAAGTTTTGAGGGTGTGATTTTTTATGCGATTGATTCATGATACAGTCGCTTGCGGCTAGCGGGTTCAAAATTAATGTCTCACGCAGACTCAGAGTCAGACTCAAAGATTTACCATCCACAGACTGTTTAAATGTTTCGATGTGCTTAGAAATGATATCTGTAATTTCTTTTCATTAATTTTAGAATGTTGCATATATCTAGTTTTCACTTAGGCCTACATATGATCGCCTTTCAGAGTTAAGATCTAGTCAACACGACCAAGAACAGTGCAAACACGTATTTCCCGATATCAGTTGTGAGTCTAACCGACGGCCTGCACCCCGAGAAAACTCATCTTGCTGTGCCTCGCACAAAACGTCAACTATCGAGAATAAATTTACTCCGCGCCCAAAATAGATGGCAATGTTGTGTTGGTCTTTGCCCAGTTCCACATGCGGCTAAAGACAGCTATCGACTAAGATAAGATGCTTCCAAAGTTGAAGGCACGGACTGACAGATTACCCGGGTTTCGCCGCTGGAAGTACTCGAGCAGACGAAACCACCACAGTCACGTGACACGAAGTGGCCAATCAGAAGCCGGTGACTCTGGGAGCGATAGCTGTCTTTAGCCGCATGTGTTTTTACCTGTGTCCTCATGGAAGGCCTTTCAGCCGAAAATTTGCGCCAGTGATCGCTTTTTATATGTCGTTTACACGCGGATGCATTGTACCTTGTTGTGTTTTAGACTTAGCTTTTTAGTGTGAGAAAAGGCAAGTTTTTTTCTTAAACGCTTGACGTAAAACCTTATGCTGC
>JAWQFJ010002700.1:84786-127489 GCA_034096865.1 Theodoxus fluviatilis | reverse complement strand
GTGAGGAAGTGAGTAGAACTTGCTGTTGCCTCTGAGGAAGTGAGTGGATTTTCCTGTGTCAGGAAGTGATAACAGGCTGTCCTTTCCAGGCTGTGGAGATTGAAAGGGATGTTTTGGGAAGTATGTGATGATCAGAAAAGCAAAGGTCACTAGCATTGTTTTTGAAGTCTCGGCATTCCTGCCTCCATCCACTTTGAGGATGAATTAGGAGTTGCAGTGCTGTTACTTTTGCTCACCAGCACCTTCAGAGGAAAATGCTTCCATATTCTTTGGATTATGGATGTTTTGCTGTTGTGTTGCATGCCATATAAATACATTTTCTTCAAGCTTTAATCGTGACTTCCTGAGGTGACGGATCCTGAAAATCAATCTCCTGAATATAGATTCTCAATTTTTCAGGTCTTTTTTTTACTACTAATATGTATGTAAGTGTACTTGATTTATTATCATGATGAGCATCAGATTATCCTGCCAGAAGCAGGGTCATGTCATGGCTTAGCTTCACAATTGGAGATGTAGAAAAGGTGTGGTGTACAGGGGTAGCAGGTTTGCTGGTGGCTGACAGTCCAACATAGGACAGGCAGATCCTACTGCAGGGGCTGTAGATGAAAGAGGTCTGGTCTGGTCTGGTCTGGCCTGGCCTGGTCTGGTCTGGTCTGGTCTGGCCTGGCCTGGTCTGGTATGGTCTGGTCTGGCCTGGTCTGGCTTGGCTTGGCTTGGCTAGGGTGCTGAGATTTCACTGTTCTTCCTCCTCCTCCTTTTGCCTTCAAGGATGGCCCTGTGGTTGTTTTGGAAGAAGGAGATGGAGTACTGCTTAGTCAATAGGTGGCAGCCCAATACTGGATTACAGTTTGCAGCAAAACCCTTAAACTTTTTCTGGAAAGCTGAGAAATGACTGGGGAGAATTAAACTGCAAACTGGCTTTAGGGATTCACAAGCTGATCCTTCCTCCCACAGCTCGCCAGATGAGAACAAGCGCGTGGAGTGCACCATTTGCCACCGGAAGTTCAAGAATACCCCGGCCCTCAATGGCCACATGAGGTGCCACGGCGGCTACATGAAGAAGGTTCGTACTGCCCAGTGTCCACTGTATTTCTCTCCAGAGTTTGTTGATGCAAATTAGTGATGTTCTTTTACATGTGATATGATGGAGAGTTATGGTTTAGGTTACTGTATGTAACTATAGTAAGTTATAGATTTAACAAATCTGCTGGATTTAACTTTTACATTGCACTCATTGAATGCCTTGCATCAGTTTCTGAAGTTAAGTGTTTATATGTGATGGATACGCCAAATATATTTTTCTGTAAAATACAATGTGTGTGTGCATGTGCGTGCATTGGTTAGTGGTTTTCAGTATTCCCAGAATAGACCTGCCATGTCTCCCTTAGCAATTCATTAAAAGGCAGATAACTAGGGAAATAATAATTTGTTCTTACTTTTTAACAGTTAGATTGATTTTGTGATTAATGGCCTCTTTACATAACCTCCAAAGGCTGATAGATCATAATACACCATTCATTCATTCATTCATTCATTCATTCCATTACTTGACTTGAATACAGATGTATGAGAACTAGTGTGAGGAGATGGGATGGAACTGGGAGCAGACTATGGAGCATCAGTGTGATGTTTCTTTCACCCTGGGCAGGAGAAAGACGACTCCAAGAAGCTTGCAAAGAAAACGGACATGGGTCCCCCTCCTCCGCCTCCTCCCCAGTCACAGGCAAGTCTGGTATCCATGGCAACCATGCTGCCCTCCATGACCCAGGCCTTCCAGGCAATGCCAGTCACCAGCAGCTCAGCAGTCACCAGCCAGTCCTCCTCCCACCTGCTCTCCCAGCCATCATCCACAGCCCACACTCCACAGGTCGGTGACTTCTGTCAGGCTCTGCTGTGTGCTAGAGCAGTTGGCGTTCCCCCTCACAGTATGACATCATGTCCCATGCTGCTGTACTCTGCCCATGCCACCGGGTCTGTCCCTCTCGGTAGACATCATGTCCCATGCTGCTGTACTCTGCCCATACCACCATCCCCATGCCACCAGGTCTGTCCCTCTCGGTAGACATCATGTCCCATGCTGCTGTACTCTGCCCATACCACCATCCCCATGCCACCGGGTCTGTCCCTCTCGGTAGACATCATGTCCCATGCTGCTGTACTCTGCCCATACCACCGGGTCTGTCCCTCTCGGTAGACATCATGTCCCATGCTGCTGTACTCTGCCCATGCCACCATCCCCATGCCACCGGGTCTGTCCCTCTCGGTAGACATCATGTCCCATGCTGCTGTACTCTGCCCATACCACCGGGTCTGTCCCTCTCGGTAGACATCATGTCCCATGCTGCTGTACTCTGCCCATGCTACCGGTCTCTCCCTCTCGGTAGACATCATGTCCCATGCTGCTGTACTCTGCCCATGCCACCATCCCCATGCCACCGGGTCTGTCCCTCTCGGTAGACATCATGTCCCATGCTGCTGTACTCTGCCCATACCACCGGGTCTGTCCCTCTCGGTAGACATCATGTCCCATGCTGCTGTACTCTGCCCATGCTACCGGTCTCTCCCTCTCGGTAGACATCATGTCCCATGCTGCTGTACTCTGCCCATACCACCATCCCCATGCGACCGTGTGCTGTCCCTCTCGGTAGACATCATGTCCCATGCTGCTGTACTCTGCCCATGCTACCGGTCTGTCCCTCTCGGTAGACATCATGTCCCATGCTGCTGTACTCTGCCCATACCACCATCCTCATGCCACCGGGTCTGTCCCTCTCGGTAGACATCATGTCCCATGCTGCTGTACTCTGCCCATACCACCGGGTCTGTCCCTTTCGGTAGACATCATGTCCCATGCTGCTGTACTCTGCCCATGCTACCGGTCTCTCCCTCTCGGTAGACATCATGTCCCATGCTGCTGTACTCTGCCCATACCACCATCCCCATGCCACCGGGTCTGTCCCTCTCGGTAGACATCATGTCCCATGCTGCTGTACTCTGCCCATACCACCGGGTCTGTCCCTCTCGGTAGACATCATGTCCCATGCTGCTGTACTCTGCCCATGCTACCGGTCTCTCCCTCTCGGTAGACATCATGTCCCATGCTGCTGTACTCTGCCCATACCACCATCCCCATGCCACCGGGTCTGTCCCTCTCGGTAGACATCATGTCCCATGCTGCTGTACTCTGCCCATACCACCATCCTCATGCCACTGGGTCTGTCCCTCTCGGTAGACATCATGTCCCATGCTGCTGTACTCTGCCCATGCCACCGTGTGCTGTCCCTCTCGGTAGACATCATGTCCCATGCTGCTGTACTCTGCCCATACCACCATCCTCATGCCACCGGGACTGTCCCTCTCGGTAGACATCATGTCCCATGCTGCTGTACTCTGCCCATTCCACCATCCCCATGCTACCGGTCTGTCCCTCTCGGTAGACATCATGTCCCATGCTGCTGTACTCTGCCCATGCCACCGGGTCTGTCCCTCTCGGTAGACATCATGTCCCATGCTGCTGTACTCTGCCCATGCCACCATCCCCATGCCACCGGGTGCTGGCATGGTGTGGAAAGTGTTGTGAAAATGGAATGCACATTTGGTCTTTGCTAATCTATTTTGTGTGTCTTTGATGCAGGGATGTATGTGTTTGTATGTGTAAGTGTATTTCTATGTGTGCACCAGTGTGAGTGTGGATGCTAATGGCTTTTGTGGTAATGGGTGTGTGGGATTGGGTATGTGTATGTGTGAGGATTTGAGAAAAGTGAGAGAGAGTGAGAGTATGAAAATGAGGATGTAGTAGCTGCTTTGTGTGATGGCTAGCAGGCAGTGATGGCTAGCAGGCAGTGATGGCTAGCAGGCAGTGAGTCGCTAGCATTGAAGTAGTAGCTGCTTTGTTTGATGGCTAGCAGGCAGTGATGGCTAGCAGGCAGTGAGACGCTAGCATTGAAGTAGTAGCTGCTTTATTTGATGGCTAGCAGGCAGTGAGACACTAGCATTGAAGTAGTAGCTGCTTTATTTGATGGCTAGCAGGCAGTGAGACACTAGCATTGAAGTAGTAGCTGCTTTGTTTGATGGCTAGCAGGCAGTGAGACACTAGCATTGAAGTAGTAGCTGCTCTGTGTGTCGGCCAGCAGGCAGTGAGATGCTAGCATTGAAGTAGTAGCTGCTTTGTTTGATGACTAGCAGGCAGTGAGATGCTAGCATTGAAGTAGTAGCTGCTTTGTTTGATGGCTAGCAGGCAGTGAGACGCTAGCATTGAAGTAGTAGCTGCTCTGTTTGATGGCTAGCAGGCAGTGAGACGCTAGCATTGAAGTAGTAGCTGCTTTGTTTGATGGCTAGCAGGCAGTGAGATGCTAGCATTAAAGTAGTAGCTGCTTTGTGTGTCGACTAGCAGGCAGTGAGATGCTAGCATTAAAGTAGTAGCTGCTTTGTGTGTCGACTAGCAGGCAGTGAGATGCTAGCATTAAAGTAGTAGCTGCTTTGTTTGATGGCTAGCAGGCAGTGAAATGCTAGCATTAAAGTAGTAGCTGCTTTGTTTGATGGCTAGCAGGCAGTGAAATGCTAGCATTAAAGTAGTAGCTGCTTTGTGTGATGGCTAGCAGGCAGTGAAAAGCTTGCATTGAAGTAGTAGCTGCTCTGTGTGATGGCTAGCAGGCAGTGAAATGCTAGCATTAAAGTAGTAGCTGCTTTTTGTGATGGCTAGCAGGCAGTGATGGCTAGCAGGCAGTGAGATGCTAGCATTGAAGTAGTAGCTGCTCTGTGTGATGGCTAGCAGGCAGTGAGACGCTAGCATTGAAGTAGTAACCATGAGACACGGACACTGTCTACAGGGACTGGGGCTGGAGGAACAGCACTTCCAGCTGACCGGCCTGGCAATGCTGTCGGAGCTGCCAGGAGGCTCAGTCTTGGAGGAACATCTCCGGCAGCAGATGGCCGCTGCTGGCTTCTCCCCTGTTCCTGACCCACCCACCTCCACCTCCCAGTCCCAGCAGCTTCAGGTATCCCTCCTTCTCGCTCTCCCTTCTCCTCCTTTCCTCTCTATCCAACCTGCCATTGATTCCAGGTGTAATGCCACCTTTTACCAGCAACTCTCATACAATATCAATGCAAACAGAAACACACACATACATGTGCAAGTTCACATGCATGCACACTGCATGCCCATGAATGCACACAAATACACACACACACACATCTTCATGCGCTATCTCAACCAGGCTGTCACACTGTGTTCAGGTGTGTCAGTCAGGAATGTGCTGGGCTGCTCCACTGACATACAGGAAGTCATTCAGAGTGTGGTAAGTTTCTCAGCAAGTAATTCAATCTAAACCTGTTGATGTATTGATTCAAATATCCAGACTGTGAAGCCTATTAATATTATTGAATTGGAAGCATGAATTCAACAGCTGGATCTTGTGGATCAAAATTGGGTTTTCAGGCAGAAGGACATTGTAAGCTAGAGTCAGAAATTGCAGTAAAGAGCAAATGTGCATTGTTACAATCTCACCATTCCAAAGAGTTTGCTCACCTGGTTTACAACTACAAAGTTACAAAATCAGTGGGTTCCCAGCTTTTTTCTAAGGCTCCTGAGTGGGTTCCCAGCTTTCTTCTAAGGCTCCTGAGTGGGTTCCCAGCTTTCTTCTAAGACTCCTGAGTGGGTTCCCAGCTTTTTTCTAAGACTTCTGAGTGGGTTCCCAGCTTTCTTCTAAGACTCCTGAGTGGGTTCCAGCTTTCTTCTAAGACTCCTGAGTGGGTTTCCAGCTTTCTTCTAAGACTCCTGAGTGGGTTCCCAGCTTTCTTCTAAGACTCCTGAGTGGGTTTCCAGCTTTCTTCTAAGACTCCTGAGTGGGTTTCCAGCTTTCTTCTAAGACTCCTGAGTGGGTTTCTAGCTTTTTTCTAAGACTCCTGAGTGGGTTCCCAGCTTTCTTCTAAGACTCCTGAGTGGGTTCCCAGCTTTCTTCTAAGACTTCTGAGTGGGTTTCCAGCTTTCTTCTAAGACTCCTGAGTGGGTTCCCAGCTTTCTTCTAAGACTTCTGAGTGGGTTTCCAGCTTTCTTCTAAGACTTCTGAGTGGGTTTCCAGCTTTCTTCTAAGACTCCTGAGTGGGTTTCTAGCTTTTTTCTAAGACTCCTGAGTGGGTTCCCAGCTTTCTTCTAAGACTCCTGAGTGGGTTCCCAGCTTTCTTCTAAGGCTCCTGAACTTGATACTGGGCCTTTCCCTTGAGACTGAAGTCTTGCCCCGAGGGCAGGCAGCACCATGGACCTTGACCCCTGCATCCTTGCCATCCTGCAGGTGGACCAGCTCCAGCTGGACCAGTTGCCGCAGCTGACCGCCCAGCAGCTCGAACAGCTGCAGCAGCACCACCAACAGCTGGGATTGCCCTCACAGCTGCAGCCCTCACAGCTTCATCAGCTGCTCCAAGACCAGCATCTGCAGCAACTGCAGCAGCACCAGCAGCAACAGCAGCAGCAGCAGCAGCAGCAACAACAACAGCAGCAGCAGACTCCCCAGTCTCCTGTCCATCCCCCTATTTCCCCCATCACGCCCATCACACCTCACCCACAGCAGCCCTTGGCCCAAATCTTCTTCCAGCAGACTCCGCATCCAGCAGCATCCACTGCCAACTCCATAGCGGGGCTGCAGCTGTCGCTGGACCAGGAATCCACCTTCATGGACTTCCCCCAGGCTGACATGCAGCTCCTCCAGCAGCTTCAGCAGCAGCAGGAGCAGGAACAGCAGCAGCATCAGAAGCCAAAGCAGATGCTGCCGCTGTCTCTGGCCTCGCTGAATTTGACAAGCGGCAACTTGCAGCTGTCGCAGGTGAGAAGTTTGGGTTGGTTGAGCTCACTGTATTCCAAGGTTCTTCTTCTTCTTCTTCTTCCTCTAGTCTGCCACCTTCAACAATGTGAAGATTCTGCAGACACCCGGTTTTTTATTCCTGGGTGGGGAGCTGTGCGTGCTGGGTATATTTTTTCTGTGGCCGGCACTCACCCATCAAGGACATGCGTCAGGATCTTTATAGTGCGCGATTGATGTTGTGCATGCGTATCACACACTAGACCTCGGTTTATGAAGGTCCCATCCGAAAGACCTGTAAAGCCCTGAGGAGGGCCGTTTGGTAGCCCAAACTGTGGGGTTTAGAGAGAGTGATAAGGACTTTAATGATTATGTGTAGGTAGCGGCAGTCAAATATTTCTTTCTGGTATATTCTATCAATTTGTGCATTTTTACAAAGAGATGAACAAAAAAAAGAGCAAGAGGATATCTCTTTTGGTTGCGGAGATATGCCACTGTAAACATGCTATTCTGTCAACAAGCCTAAAACAACCGATTTCCCCCGATTTTAACCACCTCCAATACTTGCCGTGGAAGAACCTCTAGAAAGAAACAGCTGCTTTTACTAACCTTTTGTTGGTGGAAATTCACTGTGCCAAAAGCAATGCTTTGTGAGTAAAATTGATGGATATATTATAGGCCAAACTAGGGACAAAAGAGTATTTTCAAATGTTGAAATGTGCTCCAAGTGGCAAGTTTGAAGGGCTCCTGTGCAGAAATAAACATGTGCTCCAAGTGGCAAGTTTGAAGGGCTCCTGTGCAGAAATAAACATGTGCTCCAAGTGGCAAGTTTGAAGGGCTCCTGTGCAGAAATAAACATGTGCTCCAAGTGGCAAGTTTGAAGGGCTCCTGTGCAGAATAAACATGTGCTCCAAATGGCAAGTTTGAAGGGCTCCTGTGCAGAAATAAACATGTGCTCCAAATGGCAAGTTTGAAGGGCTCCTGTGCAGAAATAAACATGTGCTCCAAATGGCAAGTTTGAAGGGCTCCTGTGCAGAAATAAACATGTGCTCCAAATGGCAAGTTTGAAGGGCTCCTGTGCAGAAATAAACATGTGCTCCAAGTGGCAAGTTTGAAGGGCTCCTGTGCAGAAATAAACATGTGCTCCAAGTGGCAAGTTTGAAGGGCTCCTGTGCAGAATAAACATGTGCTCCAAATGGCAAGTTTGAAGGGCTCCTGTGCAGAATAAACATGTGCTCCAAGTGGCAAGTTTGAAGGGCTCCTGTGCAGAAATAAACATGTGCTCCAAGTGGCAAGTTTGAAGGGCTCCTGTGCAGAAATAAACATGTGCTCCAAATGGCAAGTTTGAAGGGCTCCTGTGCAGAATAAAATGAGCAGACTAGTCCAAAAAAGAAATTTTGATCAGATTCTTTACTAGACAGTTCAGTTGTGTTTTTTTCAAACTGCACACTTTATTCAAATAAAACCGTCATGTCGCAAACTTTTAAAAAACTTCAATTTGTCACATGGAAAAAACTTACTTTCAAGGGATGGCACATTTGAAACTCTAATATCTTTTAAATTTAAACAAATGAAGTTAAACCCCCAAAACTTTGTGTGATGGTTTGTTACACTACATGTTACTCAACCATATAGCCACCAACATATGCAGGTTACTCTTAATTTAAAACAAATTTAAGCATACATAAGTGGGTTTTTTTCCTCGGAAAGTAGTTAAAGTACAGCCAAAAAGGTTTGTGTGAATCAGTACTTATTACAAATGCACACATGTTTACTTAAATAAGCCTAAAAAGTTCGGGACAGAACATATGTACTTAACCCTTAGTTCTCTCTGCACCAGGAGGCACACAAGGCCTCAATGCACTGTCTCCAAACTGTCCTCTCTCTGACCAGGACACAAGGCCTCAATGCAGTGTCTCCAAACTGTCCTCTCTCTGACCACCACCTTAACGTCCTCCACCCTGCTTCATTTGTCTGTCTCGAACTTGCATCAGTATTCAGTGAGATAGTCTTAACATGCATGTCTACTTATCCATATTCTATATAAAGAAAAATAGTTAAAGTTCGATCATCAAGCACTCCCACATCCACAAAGCAGTTATTGCACACAAGCTTCTACTACTTGAAGAAACAACATCAATTCAGGCCTTTGCCATCCAAACTTTGATTCGTTCTGCCACAAAATACCCTAAAATATATCAATGTTCTAAGTTATGAAGCCAGTCACTGAGAAAACTCCCTTTTCGGTGCAAAAATGATTCATATTCAGCGTTTGATGGCGCGGCAGTCTTCGCCGACTTTGAATGCCATGGTTGACTCGACTGGGCTAATGTACACATGTATCCACGATCGAGGTGGTTGTCTACTTTGATCGGTTTGTGTGAGGTTCGCATGACAAAGTATCATATTTGTATTTACTGCATTGAGCATAAAATTATTTTTCCAATTCATGCAAAGATGCGTGTGTATGTGATACTGATTGTAAACGTTATTTTGATTCTGATGTTGATCGTGCACACAAGCATGCCATTCTGGTCGCTATAGTATTCAAGGCGACCTTGACATCCAACAGGATTTCCTGTTTGCGCGACCTTTACGGCATTAGTTTGGTATCCATCTCATTTAGCCTCAATTCCTCTTTCTGTGCATGCAAAGATACTAGTGTGTTGTTTCCGATTGTCTGCAAACATGACTTTCATGCTGATGGTGATTGAGCGCACAAGCCAAACTGCTCACTATTGTAAACAAGGCAACCTCGATTTCGGCGAGCTGAGTTTCAATGGATGCCCTGCTTTGATTAGCTGGTGGAAATTTTGCACGCCCACTACGGCGTAAATTTTGTTTCGATCGCATTCAGCTCAAAGGTGCGATAGTGGATATGTTCCCGATTGTCCGCAAATGTGACTTTGATTCTGATGTTGATCGCACGCAACTCCACTTGCTATAGTAAACAAAGGAGACTTCGATTTCAGTGGGGTACCCCACTTTAATTAGCTTGCGGAAATTTTGCATGTCGTTTATGACATTAGTTTTGTATCCATCATATTCAGCAGACATTTCTTTTTCTGAAATGTATAGGTTCTGCTATGTTTTATTCAATTGTTTGACCATAGAAAACGCAAGAAAGAGAGCTGAATTTTCAGCACACTTTTAATAGATTCATTCAGTGCATATTAGTCTACAGTACCAAGTTTGACGTTTAGAAAACCACTAACTACCTCCCTCTGGTCTGAGTTATTTTTGGAACAATAACAGTAAACGGAGAGCAGAGAAGGGAATTTTCCCTTGCGCGGTTGAAGCCCCCATGCTCACACAACGTTAAAAAATAGTGAGTAGCCTGTGGCTGCTGCACGCGTCAGTGCTTCCCGGTAGTGCGATCTTTCCTTCTTCCATGCCCTTATACTCACACTCCCGGTAGTGCGCTCTTTCCTTCTTCCATGCCCTTATACTCGCACTCCCGGTAGTGCGCTCTTTCCTTCTTCCATGCCCTTATACTCACACTCCCGGTAGTGCGCTCTTTCCTTCTTCCATGCCCTTATGCTCACACTCCCGGTAGTGCGCTCTTTCCTTCTTCCATGCCCTTATACTCACACTCCCGGTAGTGCGCTCTTTCCTTCTTCCATGCCCTTATACTCACACTCCCGGTAGTGCGCTCTTTCCTTCTTCCATGCCCTTATACTCACACTTCCGGTAGTGCGCTCTTTCCTTCTTCCATGCCCTTATACTCACACTCCCGGTAGTGTGCTCTTTCCTTCTTCCATGCCCTTATACTCACACTCCCGGTAGTGCGCTCTTTCCTTCTTCCATGCCCTTATCCTCACACTCCCGGTAGTGCGCTCTTTCCTTCTTCCATGCCCTTATACTCTAACTCACACTCCCGGTAGTGCGCTCTTTCCTTCTTCCATGCCCTTATACTCACACTCCCGGTAGTGCACTCTTTCCTTCTTCCATGCCCTTATACTCACTCTTCCGGTAGTGCGCTCTTTCCTTCTTCCATGCCCTTATACTCACACTCCCGGTAGTGCGCTCTTTCCTTCTTCCATGCCCTTATACTCACACTCCCGGTAGTGCGCTCTTTCCTTCTTCCATGCCCTTATACTCACACTCCCGGTAGTGCGCTCTTTCCTTCTTCCATGCCCTTATACTCACACTTCCGGTAGTGCGCTCTTTCCTTCTTCCATGCCCTTATACTCACACTCCCGGTAGTGCGCTCTTTCCTTCTTCCATGCCCTTATACTCACACTCCCGGTAGTGCGCTCTTTCCTTCTTCCATGCCCTTATACTCACACTCCCGGTAGTGCACTCTTTCCTTCTTCCATGCCCTTATACTCACACTCCCGGTAGTGCGCTCTTTCCTTCTTCCATGCCCTTATACTCACACTCCCGGTAGTGCGCTCTTTCCTTCTTCCATGCCCTTATACTCACACTCCCGGTAGTGCGCTCTTTCCTTCTTCCATGTCCTTATGCTCACACTCCCGGTAGTGCGCTCTTTCCTTCTTCCATGCCCTTATCCTCACACTCCCGGTAGTGCGCTCTTTCCTTCTTCCATGCCCTTATGCTCACACTCCCGGTAGTGCGCTCTTTCCTTCTTCCATGCCCTTATACTCACACTCCATGAATGCAAAATTAGCAGAGAAAAAGATGAGACAAGAATCTTTGATTTCCACTAAGATTTTCTAACAAACGTGACATTTGCACACCACAGAAATCACACACAAAACGATGTATTTTGGGCCTCGCAAAGCATTTCCCGCATAAAAACACGTAGGCTGCTGCTACCTGTTATGTGACTGCATAATAACCATGATGTCTTATGTTTCATATGTAACATCAAAGACATGAAACATGGTTTGGTATAAAGATGTTTGCCTAATTGCTGTGCAGTTTATCTATTATGAACGAATTGTGACTTTTTACACATTTCCTTGAAAATTGCTGATGTTGAAAAGACACACCACAATTTTTGTACTGTCGTGGAATCAGCATCCTATGATGACTAGAATCATGAGAGCTGACATGGGATGGGGATGATGGAATTCCTTGTGTTGAGGCCATGGTGCCATAATCAGTGAGTCTGCAACAAGTCTTGTGTGCCTTGCAGTTGGGGAGTGTGGCCCAGCTGATCAGCCAGGCCTCGGAGCTGCCGGTCTCCAGCCAGCATACCCTCTTTTCCCTGCCTGGGCTCGGCTTGGGTGGCCAGGTGACTCATGAGCAGCTGATGGCCCAGCTGATGGACAGCCTGCAGGATGGGCTGCCCCCCGGCAGCCTCCTGCTCTCCAGCAACCCCCCTTCCCACCACCAGCTCCTGGGCAACCCCCTTCTCCCAGGGGGCGACCCCCTACACCCCCTCAGTCAAGGCAGCAACCCTCACTCAGGCAACCCACAGCAGCCCGTGGCAAACCCCCACCCCTCCACTGGAAACCCTCATCCACCAGCTGGAAACCCCCATCCCCCGGGAGGAAATCCCCACCCTCCTGTAGGAAACCCCCACCCCCAAGCAGGAAATTCCCACCCCCTTTCTGGCAACCCACATCAGCAGGGGCGTGCTGGTAACCCACACACCCCTGCTGGTAACCCACGCCCACGGGTTGGCAACCCCCACCCAAGCAACCCCCACCCAGGCAACCCCCACCCCACCACTGGTAACCCCCACCCTGTGGCTGGCAACCCTCATAGCCAGCAGGGAAATCCTCACCCTCCTGCAGGCAACCCCCACCCTGTGGCGGGCAACCCTCACAGCCAGCAGGGAAATCCTTACCCTCCTGCAGGCAACCCCCACCCCCATGGAAGCAACCCCCACCCTGGTGCTGGGAACCCTCACCCTCCCAATCTGGGGCAGCAGGGAGCTCGGGCGGAGATGGGACCTGGGGAGAGGCAGGACTTGATCTTGCGGCTCATGTCTAATGCCAAGGCAGTCGGCACCACCTCCTCCCTCCCCGGCGGGGGCCCAGGTCCACCTGCCGCCATGGGCCAGGCTCTTGACACGGGGGCATCCAACCCTCCAGGGCGGGGGCAGTGCTCGGAGCTGAAACGGAGGCTGTCTGGGGACCTGGACCGCTCCTCCACCTCCCGCGGTCTTGCCAGTGCCCACACCAATCTCACCATGCTGCTGACCAAGGGCACCACTAACTTTGCACAGGACTTTGCCAAGCCTGGGCCTTCCCTGGCTGCCAAGACAGAGACAGTGGGCACCCAGAGAGTGCGGATCCGGAGCAAGTCGGGAGATGCTCACCTGAAGTACATGCGCTCCAAGAGCATGGATCACTCCTTCATGAGGCCCCGCAGCAGCACCGATGACTTCTACCACCGCAGGCCGACCATTCGCTCTGAAGGAGATACCATTGTGGGACTTTCCCGGCCCCATGAAGATGTGCTGTCCAAGTCGGATGGCGCCAGCGTCTTCAGAAACCCAGCGTCCGTCACTAGTCCCCTCAAGTTCAAAAGAAAACACAGGCCGGCGCCTCTCTTCATCCCACCCACCCTGAGCAGCTTCCAGAGCCGCTTGCGGTCACCATGCCAACGCGTGGACAGCATGGAGGGTCGAGGCAAGGGGACAACGCCCCCACCCTACACACCTCCCCCGATGTTGAGTCCTGTACGCTCAGGCTCGGGTCTGTTCTGGCAGCTATCAGGTTCCAAGCCGCTGACGCCACGCTCGGCACCCATCACACCCAAGCTCACCCTCAGCCACAGAAGACGTGAGTGTTCTCAATGTTGCTCTGTCTGCCTTTGTGGAAAGATGTGATTCTGTTTTTGATGTCAGTGACAAAAGAATGAAACAGAAAATAGGTAATTAATTGACCAAGTTGAAGTATCAGTCATGGATGTTTAAATGCTGTTTCATTCAAATTGAGGGATGTACAAGTGGAAACACATGCATTGAGCACTAAGATAATTTCATCATCATCCATTGATATTGGTGCAAAATTTATCCCCATTTATGTTGTGCATATCTACTTGGGAAGAAGAGGGATGATGTTACCCTAGCATAACATCCAGATTTGGAAATGAAAATGACAAGGCATGTTTCATCCATCTGAGGAATAAATGCCCCGTTTCCTTGGAGGTAAATGGAAGTGCAAAGAAAGTGGACTGACAACTGCAGACAGTTGATTTTTCCCCCTCTGGGCTTTGCAGCCAGCATCATGGCGGAGTCGGTCAGTGAAAGCACAGATGAAGAGCAGCAAGAAGCACCTCCAGAGACAGCCATTGAACCGTGAGTGCTTTCCTTGTCACTCACTGTCAGTGTTGGCATTGCATCAGCAGTAGAGAACTAGACCATGACCCCAGGTGTTGTGGCCTTGTGGATCAGTTCGCTAATTGAAATCAGAACTGTTCTGAGCTGTTGCACGCGAGTTAGTCATTTTGCTGAAGGTCTGTTTTATTTTAGCAATGCCTACGCCTTCTTCACTGTAGCTGCAGTCTTTATCTAACCAATTAGAAAGAGACTGAAGCTGCATCCTGATTGGCTAAAATTAAGGGGGGGGGGGGGGGGGGGGGGGATGCAGGTATGACATGATGAAGTTATGAGCTAATAGGCTGTGTGATCTGTTGTGTTTACTGAAATAATTTTCATTTTCATGAGTCAATTTTCACAATATTTATGTTAATGCTGGAATATGGTAATGAGTATTTGGAATTTGCTTGCAAAGTGTATTCTTGCAAATTGTGCACAATTTGTGCCTGTTTATCCATTGTATTGTGTCAACATAACTTGAACTTGCTCAGTATGTTAATACAGTGGTACCACAGTATGCAGCTGTACAACCACCCCTATTTTGCAACCTTTATTTCTGTGACAGATGTGTTTTCTTATAGAAATGACACACAGTATGCAGCTCTCTGGTGTACAACCACCCCTATTTTGCAACCTTTATTTCTGTGACTGATGTGTTTTCTTATAGAAATGACACCCAGTATGTGTCTGCTCCCCATATCTGACCAGTGACTGTCCTTTTCGTGGTCTACATGAGTTACACAACTGCTTTTTTAGAACAAGGGAAATCACTCTAGATTTCCATGTTTGCTTGAGCAAGGGAAATAACTCACCTGAAGATAATGGCTGCGCTCGATTTATCCGCCTGAATCCGTCGGCCGCCACGTGACCGGCAGTCCCCGTGACGTAAGCGGCGATTCGACAGCTTTCGTGTAAATCGAGCGCTTTCGGCTGATCAACATGGCGGCACAATTGTGGTGTTTGCAAGTTACTATAGACAGCGGTAGCGATGATGACTAAATGTGCTGTCTTCTTGGTTTATGGTAAGGTTTGAGGTTATTGTGTAAATTGAACGTTTTCATTACCACTACCTGTGCCCTGATAAGTGACTCCTGTGCCTAGGTGCAGTCAAAGACCCTATAATTATACACTAAGACCACGCACTCGAGCGATTTTCCTTTACGCAAAGGGAGGTCATAATGTAGAGTTACGTCCCTTTGCGAGTTCGAATTTTCAATTCGAACTTAATGCAGGATTTGTCACCGTCAACCACACATCGTGCACACAATATAGAAAAAAAATCGTAATCTACTTCAATTATCCAGCGGAGATTGCAGCGAGGTGACAAATTAAGGCACACATGAGTCAGCGGAGAACGAATTATCGAATATTTTCAGTGTCGAAGCGTCACAAAACATAAACCCTAGTCTGGTCGTCGCCATCTTGGATCTTCGTTCGCCTCAGAAAACCTGAGGGCGGACCCGGCGGTCGCCGAGTGATCCGCCAGTGACGTCACCTGAACAAATCGAGCGCAGCAAAAAACCCGCCGGTGCCCCGTCTCGCCCGCCGGCGGATTCAGGCGGACAAATCGAGCGCAGCCAATGTCAATATTGATAGTTTTGAAGCACTGAGCTAGATCTTGAGGTGGAGCTCAGTGTTGTGGTTTTTATGTAGTGATGGCTGTAACAAAGAGGAGGGTACTTTGAGTTGCTGAGAGAGGGAAAGCAATCAAAGATGTGACAAAGGAGAAAGTTGCTAGTCAATCACACAGTTTATATTTCTTTTTTCTTTTATTTTGTGTGAATGGCTTTGTTTTATTCTTGCTAGATGTTCATGTTTATATTATCAGACCTGCCAAATGCTACGCTTTAGGCGTAGCATACTACGCTTTCGACATGCTTGCTACGCTGCTACGCTTTTTCATAAAAACTACGCTTTCCCTGTGTGCTTGAACTTTTGACCGCGATGGAGAATTCCCCCCCCCCCCGCCCCCCCGCCCCTCCCCCCCCCCCCCCCCCCCCCCCCCCCCCCCGCTTTCACGCCGCCAGTGCAGCTTATCTCGCCCCCCCCCCCCCCCCCCCCGCTTTCACGCCACCGGGTCAGCTTATCACAGCTTTATCTCTCCCAACCCCTCACCCCCCACCCCCGCTACGCCTGTTCCTTCCATGCTACTCCAAATAGCTCTGGATGCTACTCTTTGGCATGATGGTGGGTTGGCAGGTCTGTATTATGGATTTGTAATGAATTGCCTTTAACTCTTTAATTTTGTGAATATGCTGAATTGCTTAGATACATTTAAAAATAGATCTTCACGCTCTAGCTTGTGTGTGTGTCTGTCAGACAAAATGAATTCTGCAACAGTTGCAATGAATGTGTATTGTATTGCATTGTATTGTACTGCATTGCATTGTGCTTTGTTTCATGATACATGTAAAGTTTTTCTTTGTTTAGCCTATTCTCATTACAAGACACATGTACACACACCCAAACACACACACACACATAAACACAAACACACACAGACACACACACAGAGACACACGCACACACAAGTACACACACACATACACACAAATACACACATGCACACATACACCATTATATTATGTCGGGATGATTTTAGATGGTTGCATATTAGATGATTCGCTGTAGTATTTTCATGTAGCTTGATTCAAGCTGTTATCAGACGACTGATAGTATTCGGCAGGCTGTGTTGGCTGGCATCAGTTGTTTGTTTTTTCTGTGTCGCTAAGTGAAACGGTGCCTTGTTTGTGTTTTGCAGACACGTCAACGTTGGACCCCAGTATCAGGCTGAACTGCCACTCTTGAATCGTGAGTTTCCACCCCAGCTGGGTTCAGATGACAAACTTTTGATGATTTTCAGTGGGCGTGGGTTCAGATGAGTACTGGTTAACCCTCACCCTGGAGTCATCATTGGGACTGTTCGGCCTGTCAGCGCTACAAAAAAAAAGAAGCTACAGTTCAAGGATAAGACACCTACCTTTTCTTTTCCACGTGTCCCTCTAACTGTCCAACAAAATATTGAAAAAACTATGCCAGAAATACTCACCATCGAACAAAGAACAATACATATCAGTTTTAAGAAAATATTGATGCTGAATTTTTTGGTAAGTTTTGACAATTTCATTTCACAACTTTTCCCCTGCATCTCTTAAAGTTTTATTGATGAAAGATAAAGTTTTGTCAATGTATTTGGGGGGGGGGATCTGGCTGGTGTATGTGAGTGTGACAGAGAGAGCTAGCTTTGTTGGATAGATACTGATTTCCGCATTGCCCAAGCTAATAACCTTTCCAGCGCTTTGCCTCCCCAAGTGGGAATCAGTTTTACCCAACTGATTGAAACAGATGCCTTTTTCTTTGCCCTGGTGGAAGGTGGGAATGTTGTGGTGTCTCTGTTTTCAGACAACCGCCAGGACGCGCTGAGGGTGCAGAGCAAGGAGGACATTGTCTGGGATCCCACTGTCATGGAGAAGCTCTCAGACGACGATGGTAATGCTTCCCTTTGGACTGCAGAGGCGGCTGCCTTGTGCTGCTGTGTGATTTATTTACACGCACATCTGGATGCATTTTGCCACACGGATGGGACTTGAAACCGATCCACCATGTTCCCTTGTGTGATGCATGAGAAGCAAATGGCAGGAGAAACATTGTCTTGATGTGGCTATTGTATGACAGTGCTTCATGGGTAGACAGGCAGTAAGACATTATTCATCTCTCTGTCCATATTTTAGTTGATAAATCAACTACAGTTAGACATTTTCGTTGCTTTTTACAGCTATGTATATTTATTGTCAACAGAGGAAATTTCCCCTCCATGAAACAGGTGTTCCTGTACAACTTGACACATGAAGNNNGGGAAGTACAAACACTCCTAACGCTGTCTCTTTTGCTCCTCGCCGGTTTTTCTCTGACACTCCTGGCGTTTAATTCATGATCTTTGTCCTTCAATTTCTGCTTCCCGACGGCTAACCTAAGTGCACCCCCCCGGTCCGGTTCAGTTATTTTTGTTCGCCAGTTGGTCATCTAGCTTCAGGAATAGGTGCGTTGAGAGAGGGTTTTCGCTGTTGTACGCTTCTTGTCCTTGTGATGTGGTTCTGCTACTGCTCTGAGTCAAGTTGACGCTGGTGCTGTCCGCCATTGGCGTTTCGACCACATTTTGGGAATATGGCGGCTCGCACTCCTACCTATCTTCAGGGTACACGTGTAATGGCGTGTGCGCAGGTGCGATAGCCCTCAGCGCGGCTTTGTGCTTCTAAGATGGAAGAGCTGTTGGTCTAATACTTCTTCCGTTTTTTGCAATGCAAGAGGTAAAGTCGCGTTCGTCCCCTCGAGTAAGCCTCGTGAGGCATCTTACTCTCATCGTGTAGCAGGGTAGAATGATGTGTCGGGGAAGTTTTCTTCTCTCGACAACTCCTTTGTTTACAGGACACTCTGTGCTCGGGCCGACTTGCCCAGGGGGTCGGTTTACTTGCTGCACGTTTTGGGTCCCCAGGGCGGCACCCTTAGCTGCAATGTTTGGTGTTATTTGTCTGAACGGCTTCCTTTGTTTTTCCAGTTACCAGTAGGCGGTGATTGTCGCACCATGTACTTCGTGAATTTCCCCCGGCGCG
The DNA here is from genome assembly GCA_034096865.1 of Theodoxus fluviatilis. Classification (NCBI taxonomy): domain Eukaryota; kingdom Metazoa; phylum Mollusca; class Gastropoda; order Cycloneritida; family Neritidae; genus Theodoxus; species Theodoxus fluviatilis. The sequence continues at coordinate 108,845 of JAWQFJ010002700.1, read as the reverse complement.
TAAAGTCGAGACGGAGACGAGTTCCTCATGGTGGGAGTTGGGAAACGGCTATTCGATCGCAAGGGGGATCATGCCCATGCGATCACGATCAGCCATGTTGCTCGGAATCCTCTGCCCTCCTGGTTTCGACTACGTAGATCGTATCCGACCACGATGTAGCTGATACCGGGGACAGTAGTCGTTGCTATCCGATCACGTTACGAGGCAATACGCCCGCGCGATCCGCATTCAGCATGCTGCCATGGTTACATGGCGACAGATGATCATTCGATCATGGATGGAGAGAGGGAGGAAAAAGAGCGGGTCAGGATACAGGATATGCCGTTGCGACTCTTTTTCGATCGCAACAGAGGCTTTTTGACATGTCGATTTTTCACGATCCGCAATGCTTGCCTTGTTGGCATTCGAGACGATCAGCCGATCGTTCCGTACATCATGACGGCCAGGCGTCAGTCACGGTCAGCGCAAACGTTGCGATCGCTCACACAGAGGCAATGGCCCCAGTTGGCCGGATCAGCATGCGCCTGCTTTGTTTTCTGGGTCGTTAACTGGCCCTCGATCAGAGGACGTGTGCAGATCAGCGAGAACGGAGGGTGTTGCTGTCGATCCGCGCAGAGGTTCGCCTTTGAACTCGGTCTGATCACAGCGTCTCCCGCTTGTTCTTTCACGAAGCATTGTACATGGTTACTGCTCGTCGTGATCGTACTTGTCGGGAATATTTCGACACGATCAAATGCAGTAATGGTGTTGGGCAGGGGCCCCTTTTACCAGGTACCGCGCGGTGCTGTTGGATCGCTCCGAGTTTTTTTCCAGGACGGTATTGATCAGACCAGCGTCCTGGCGTTTCAGCGATCACGCTGATTGTGATTTTGACGCGAGATCTTTCTTTCGGGGGCCCCCCTCGGCGATACGGTGCCTGACGATCGCTTGGATTTGCGTTTCGATCCGCATACTGTCTCAGTTACTAGGGGGATCGGTCGGAGCGATGGTTCAGATCCGCGATCTTCTCTTTGACTCTCGATTTCTCCCGTTCGCTGCTACTCTCGGAATCTCTGCTTTGGCGCGCGTTGAGTCTCGACACTATCTCCTTCGTGATTTTTCAGACATCTGCTGATTCGCGATCGCTCAGTCCGGTACGGGTTTCTGCTCGTCGCTCACATAGGTCTGCGGACTCTGAGCGTGTTTCGATGGCAATCCGCCCGGCTGCCTTCCGGCGCTGCGTACTTGTTTTTTCCTCGATTGCCTGATCTACATCGCTCGATCGTGATCATCCTGTCGGAATCAGACACAATCGAACGGTAGCTAGTAGGTATGACCAGGGTCACTGTTATGGGTCGAGCATTGCTGATGTTCGCGCTGGGGTTTTTCCGCGCGATTCCATCGGCAGACAGCCTTGAATTCTCGGCGGTCGCGAGATTTCGGGCAGGATTCTCGACTTGGGGCAGGCGTTGCTGACGATCGCTCGGTTTTGCCCATGCGTTTTCGATCAGCAATATTGCCTCAGGTCTCTGGGGATCGGCTGATAGGTGATCAGATCGTGATCTTTCCTTCGGTCTGGTCGTCCGTGGTACAGGCAGAGCATTGCTGACGCCGCACAGAGATTTTTAAAAATCCTTGCGGTTCGATCAGCCTGCTGCCTTGTATTCCCGGTGTTCGCGTGAATAGTGTTTTTCCGGCCGGGAATTTCGTCACGGCAGGCGATGCTGACGTTCGCTCAGTGACGTTTCCTTTGCAGTCAGATCAGCTTGTTTCGTTCTTTTCCCGGCGATCGGCTGATCTCACGCTAGTTCGTGATCCTTTCTGCCGGGAATCACAACAAGATCGGCCAGGAATTCGTGACGGACAGAGTCGCGGACAGGCAGGGCTTGCTATCGACCGCACGGAGGCAAGACCCGGGCGGGCAGATCGGCATGCTGCCTTGCATTCTTGTCGGTCAGCTGCTGCCTCAGGTCTCTGGGGATCGACGGATGGATTACAGATCGTGATCTTTCCTTTGAGTCTGTTTTTTTGTCCAGTTCGTCCCTTCCGGGAATCGGTTTCAGCCAGGTGTTGCTGACGAACGCACTGTGTTTTGCCCTTGCGGTCGGATCAACATGCTGCGTTGTTTTCTCGGCGATCGCCTGTTCGATCGACAGATCGCGGTTCAGGCGGGGTCTACGAAAATCGGGGTTTCCAGAAATCTTACGGCACTTGGCGTTTTTTCGATTTCTGTTCATTCTCCGTTTGTGCACTTTACATGTATTGTTCCACCGGTTTTCAGTCCGGTTAGGTTCAATTATTGTCTCTAGCTTTGTCTCGGTGCATTGGCTTTTCTTCGCGTGAATCTCCTTCTTTCCTGTGTTAGCTTCGGATTTTCTGGAAGTCGGAGCGATCAGTGGATCGTGTCGGACAGGTCTGGGACAGGCAGAGCACTGCTATCGACCGCATGGAGGCTACGCCCTTGCGGGCCGATAAGCGTGCTGCCTTAGTGTTCTGGAGTTGGGCGTTCTACCGTAGATCGTGAGGGACAGGAGTCACGTTATAGGTATCAGCTTGCTGCTTTGTTCCCGGCAGTCGCCGGATTTACGATTGATCTTGAGCATTCCAGCTGGGATTCAGTCTTCAAGCAGTGGCGATGTTGGTGAGAGGCAGGGGAGTTCGGTTGGCGGTTGTACCTGGACGATTGGTTGGTTACACCTATCGTCTCTGCACTCACTCTCATGGAAGTTCCTTTTCCACGGAATTTTTTCTCTGGAAATTGACTATCCTGGCAGATCACTGAGCCGGAGGAACGACACAGACACGACCTTGGTGTCCGGCCTTTGGTCTGCACTCGAGTCTCTACGGCACATCCACTTTCTAGAGATGGAAGCGTATTCTCTCTCTGAAGGGATTGGTGTCAGTATTGCGTGATCGGCACGTGACAATCTCGGGTGATAATGTCGCGTGGCTGAGTTTTCTTCGCCGTCAGGGTGGCACAGTCTCTACGACTCTGTCTCTCTGGGCTGAGGAAGTTCTCTTGGGCTCACTTTCCTGGAGGTTCCATTTCCACGGCATTCTTTCCCGGGAAATTGAATATCCTGGCAGTTCACTGAGCCGGAGGAATCTTTTTCTTCCTATGGAATAGACTGTGGCTTCGCTGGGGCGAACTGGTGGTGAATCTGTTCGCCACCCGATTCAACACACGTCTTCCATGTTTCCTCTCGCAGATGCACGATCCGAGGGCTCTCGGACGAATGCTTCTGCTAGGTCGTGGGCGGGCGTGCATGTCTATGCTTTTTCTCCCACTCGCCTTATTCCGAAGGTGTTGGCCAGGGTCGCCCTAGAGTGTCCTCGGATGATTTTGGTCGCACCTTTCTGGACGGGAGTTTCATGCTTCCTTGAGCTGCTTGCTCTGGCGGATGGGGAATACATGTTCTCATTCTCTCTGGTCCATTCTCGAGCAGCCTCACTTGAGAATGGGCCAGTCGGTCGTTCACTTCCTGAACTTTCTGCTTGGCTCTGTTCAGACACAGTTTGCAGAGACAGGTCTTGTTTCCCTCGTTCGATGTCACACGCCTCCCTCGGTAGTTACCGCTCGGCGTTCACGAACACAAGCAAGGCCACGTGTGGCATTGACGTGTCTTTCGGTTGGAGGGTCCCACCATCACAGGTGTATGTCGATCCGAACGATACTGACTGTGTCAACTGTCCAGTCTGTGCACTGGAGTATGTCTGGCTAGAACTCAGTCTCGTCGTTTCACCGACATAGACTGTTTCTTCCATGGAACTTGGCCACGGCGGGATATCAAAGACATCCTTTTTCCTAAAGCTGGATTTGTCTTTGGATCACGAACACGTTTTGAATGCGCAGCTCGTTCCTCTGGTTGGTGTATCCAGGACTCATGAGATTCGCAGGGTTGCGACCTCTGTGGCTTTTGCCAAGAATGTATCGCTCTCATCTCATGAGGGCGGCGTTCTGGCGCAGTGACTGCGTTTTCACGCATCACTGCCTGCAGGATGTTCGCGTTCGTTGTCTGGACGGCACCTTTGGCATCAATAATTGGTTGTGGCGGGTTCAGCTGTCCGCCTTTGAGTGGTGTGTGTTCTTTAAGTTAGGTTGGTAGATGCACATCCCTCCTCCCTTCTGGGGTAATCTACCTATGGTTGTCTACTGGTACAGTATGTTTGGAAAACTTTAAGAAATTTAAACTAATTTCTATGTTTTCCTAGCATACTTACCAGTAGACAACATAATGTCCCACCCTCCTCCCCATTTTTTGTGCATCTTCACACGAGTTTCTCGGTATGGTGTCGAAAAGTGGTGGCACGTGGTTGCATCATGGTATCTATGCGCATGTGCAGGAAACAGGGAGAGTTGCCTCCCTTACACTGGCCATGACGCTATAGATGGAGCCTTTTCATTGGCTGATGCTATTAGCCACGTGTGTGGGATGATTTTTGCAAATCTTTTTTCGAGGTGAAAAGGTCATATACCTATGGTTGTCTACTGGTACAGTATGTTTGGAAAACAGGTGTTTCTGTACAACTTGACATATGAAGGCCTGTATAACCTCAGACAGAGAGAATTTCCCTTCCATGAAACAGGTGTTTCTGTACAACTTGACATATGAAGGCCTGTATAACCTCAGACAGAGGGAATTTCCCCTCCATGAAACAGGTGTTCCTGTACAACTTGACATATGAAGGCCTGTATAACCTCAGGCAGACTGAGTTCAATGCATTTTTGCTATTGCCTTTACTTTTCCCATTGAGCATCTGAACAAGAAAGCATGGAAGATGCTGTGTGGAGACAGCGTTTTTCTGCAGGGGTTTGTTTCCTGCCATACTTACAACAATCTGTACCTCCTAGAGTGTGCATGCTGTGTGGGTATAAAAGTTCTCGAGGATTTCAGGGGCTCCCTGCCCGTGCAGTTTGTCAGAGCAAGGCAGTTTGTGTTGGAACTTTTAATACTGTGTCTTGTGGTGCCACAGCAGTGACATCCCTGCTGTCTGTGCTTGCAGTGCAGTGCTTCCAAGACTTTGCCTGCTCTGCAGCAGTGCAGGGCAACGGGGCCAACGTGGAGTACTCCCTGCACCTCCTCAGTCTGGCCAGGGGCAACATACAGGTACTGCCTCTCCCCCCCCCCCCCCTCTCTCTCTCTCTCTCTCTCTCTCTCTCTCTCTCTCTCTCTCTCTCTCTCTCTCTCTCTCTCTCTCCTCTCTCTCTCTCTCTCTCTCTCTCTCCTCTCTCTCTCTCTCTCTCTCCTCTCTCTCTCTCTCTCTCTCTCTCTCCTCTCTCTCTCTCTCTCTCTCTCTCTCTCTCGCTCTCTCTGTCTCTGTCTCTGTCTGTCTGTCTGTCTCTCTCTCTCTGTCTGTCTCTCTGTCTCTCTCTCTCTCTCTCTCGCTCTCTCTGTCTCTGTCTGTCTGTCTGTCTGTCTGTCTGTCTCTCTCTCTCTCTCTGTGTCTCTCTCTCTCTCTCTCTCTCTCTCTCTCTCTCTCTCTCTCTCTCTCTCTCTCTCTCTCTCTCTCTAGCGTGCGCGCTGTCAATCCATGTCTATCTATCCCTCCCTTTCCCTTCATCCACTTTTTTTCCTCCCATTGTTGACTCACATGCGAAGCAAAAGTGAGTCTATGTACTGAGCCGTGTCGTCCGTCCGGGCGGGCGTCCGTCCGTCCGTCCGTAAAAAACTTAAACGTTGGATTTTTCTCGGAGACTATTAAGTCTATCAACACCAAATGTGGCATGATGGTGTATGATGACAAGGCCTCAAAAAACATACATAGTGACTTGACCTTGCTTCAAGGTCAAGGTCACAGGAGCCATAAATGTGGTCTCAAAAACAGTCATTTTTCACATTTTCCCAATTTTCTCCCACATTATTGAGAATGGCGACCTTAGCTACAAGTGGTATATAGGTCAAAGCAAACCCTATCTTTTGATACCAGTTTGGTTGACCTTGCTTCAAGGTCAAGGTCACAGGAGCTCTTCAAAGTTGGATTGTATACATATTTTGAAGTGACCTTGACCCTGAACTATGGAAGATAACTGTTTCAAACTTAATAATTATGTGGGGCACATGTTATACTTTCATCATGAGACACATTTGGTCACATATCATCAAGGTCAAGGTCACTTTGACCCTTATGAAATGTGACCAAAATGGGGTAGTGAACCACTAAAAGTGACTATATCTCATGGTAGAAAGTGCCAATAAGCACCATTGTGCTTCCTATGTCTTGAATTAACAGCTTTGTGTTGCATGACCTTGGATGACCTTGACCTTGGGTCAAGGTCACATGTATTTTGGTAGGAAAAATGTGTAAAGCATTTCTTAGTGTATGATGTCATTGGTAGGTTTAGTTGTTTGACCTTGACCTTGAAGGTCACCTGAAGGTCAAGGTCATATAAAGGTCAAGGTCAAGCATGTGAGTCGTATGGGCTTTGCCCTTCTTGTTAGTCTTTATTTCAAAAAGGAAATGAACACACACACACACACACACACACACACACACACACACACACACAAGTAACAACTGAACCATGCAATGGATGAGATGCATGATTCCTGTTACTTCATCTCAGCACAAGAGAACTTTCATCACACTGCTTATAGCATGATGTGAAACTTTGTCTGTCTTCCTCATGGTCTGCCTCCGAATCCCCAATGCCCTGGTGGCCACTGGAGTGGCTGTTCCTGGACTGAAGAACTGTGTTGCTTGCAGGACGCCTTGCTGATGCTGATGGCAGCCCCTCCCCAGCTGCCTGCCCGCCACACGCTGCTGACCTACACCTACCAAGGTAGACAGGACAGGACCCCGCTGCAGCCCTCGGGCCGCTGCCAGCCATCATAGTGACAGAGGGTTCCTCATTGAATAGAGTAGCACTGTTCCAGGCAGGATAATACAGCAACTGTTCTGTGACAGAACATTTGGGTGAACATTTTTGTAAAGGTTGAGAAGAAGACACAGTGTCCAGTGTCCGCCCTCCTGTAAGTTTTATTTGTGCACCTGATAAAGTCTTTTTAGCTGAAAATTTGCGCTGTTTTACCTTCCAGTGTTTTGTATTTTTGTTTGGTATTATACGCGGCCATCAGAACCTCACCGTGTTTTAGACTAATACTTGTTAGATTGATTGAAATAGGTGCGCTCAAATATTAACTTGCTACATACCACTTGGTTGAACTCATTGGCTGACTTGAGTGGTCATTGCTGAGGTGTGAATCGCTGGAGTGGGCTCTCCCTGGATGTCTGTCATAGACACTAGTAACCAAATCTCTACCCCAGACTTATTTCCCTTGCCTCAACTAGAGACTGGTATAAGAAACGTAAAACTTATCTCTATGTTGCCATGTGGTGACCACAAATTCATCCCACATCAGATCACCTTGATTGCTCTGTTTGACGACTAGACACTGTCATAGGTTCCCATTTTCTGTTGAGACTAGTTGTCTGTGCAGATGAGATGAGTCAGAATTGTTTTACAAGTATGCTGTCTCCGTGTCCTGCAGAGTCAGACAGCTGGTCAACAGAGGAGATCGAGGCCTATCAACAGGCACTTCAAAAACATGACAAGGATTTCTTCATGGTGGCACAGATGGTAAGCACCGTCTCACAGACCTGGGTACCCATACGAATTTTGCGTATTAATACGCAAGAAAAAATGGAATACGAAAATTACGCATGCCTCTGAAAAAATATGTGGAAAAAAATGCAGCTTTTGCGTATTCCTAAATGTGCAATTTTGCACGATAAAGTCCACGTCTGGCACGCGTGGCCCATATCCGGTGTTCCAGCCAAGGGAGAGCGGAACAGACAGTTGGAATCGTCTGAGTTTACTTTAGAGATAAATCGGGGTTAAAATAACTCGCCATTCTGGATACAGGCCCTGTTTCCGTTGAAGTTTGAGTGGCTCTCTCTCTCTCTCTCTCTCTCTCTCTCTCTCTCTCTCTCTCTCTCTCTCTCTCTCTCTCTCTCTCTCTCTCTCTCTCTCTCTCTCTCTCTCTCTCTCTCTCTCTCTCTCTCTCTCTCTCTCTCTCTCTCACTCTGTCTGTCTGCCTCTCTCTTCTCTGTCTCTGTCTGTCTGTCTGTCTGTCTGTTCTCTCTCTCTCTCTCTCTCTCTCTCTCTCTCTCTCTCTCTCTCTCTCTCTCTCTCTCTCTCTCTCTCTCTCTCTCTCTCTCTCTTTCTGTCTTTCTCTCACACTTTCCCTCTATGTGTGAGTGCGTGCTTGTGTGTGTGTATTTGTGTGTGTGTGTGTATTTCTTGGTTGTTTTATCCAACCTGCACTGTACTGAAAATCATAGGCTTGATCACTTCAAGTTCCTGGAGGATATACGGTAAGCACATTTTCTTGGAAGAGGTTCCGTAGCCGTGCGGTACGGCTACCAATTTATTTTGGGTAGGTAGCTGTACGGCCTCGTACGGTTTATATACCCAGCTGCGTGGTTGGATATATCAATATCATAACTCCATCCCACGTTTGACTCAACGGGTGGTCCCTGCGACCTAACTCCAGGGCCCGACACTGATGTTGGACACAAACGTGACAAAAAGTAACATGTCCGGGTTTAGGTAAAACAATGCGTTCTGTGTCCTTGCCTCATCCAGGTCGGGAGATGACTGCGGAGAGTGACTGCGGGTTCCACAGGCCTAGGGCCAGTAACCACCGCACTTTTCACAGTGTGATTGCTCCACATTGTTTGTGTTTATTTATTCGGTTATCTGCAGCACGACGGCTGCCCTGTGCTCCCAGAACTCTTTGACAGAACCCTTTCTAGCGTTCCTTTTGCCTTTCGACTGCTGCTCAAACTTTTGATTGAATGCGTTTCGGTAGCATCACCGTTTCTTCAGAGAAGATTAATTTGCGCAGTTGAATTGCGATTTAGATTGTTTAGCTGCTTGGATACGTTTGAATAGGCCTACTGTGTGTGTGATGCTCTAGTTGCGAACATGAACAGTGTAACAGTAATGTCGGTGAAACTCCCCGGACAGGCAAAGTCAGTACGTCAGGCGGGGTGGCGGCCACCATAAGGCAGATCGAGTGTGTGTGTGGTCAAGGGGCAGTTAACTCTTCACTTGCATTGCCACTTCAAATATTTTTTTGGTGTCGTTGACTGACTGCGGAGTATCATTGTGCAAACCAAAAGCTGCATTTTTGAAATGCCGGTCCGCGCTAAAAATACGCACAGTTTTTAAAAAATACGCATATCTGAACCAGTGAGTACGCAGAGGCAAAATTTGGGGTAAACAGGTCTGGTCTCAGTCCCTTCCAGAACTCTCCTCTGGATTCACTGGACTTTCATATGTAGGGGTGAAGGGAGGGATGTGAGGAGGGGGACAGTAGAGCAGACCTGTGCACTTGTACGATAAAATCGTAATTTTTACGATTTTCGCCTGGCATGAAACGATAAAATCTTAATTTTTACGATTTTCGCCTGGCATGAAAAATCTTCTGATTTTTCACTCTACGGACCGGCATTACTTTTTTCTGTACAATTTCGGCCAGTTTCGGCAATTGCCGCGCTCGCCTTCAGACACCACGTGCGTTCTGACTCTCTCCAAAGTACAAGCCTATCATATAACTCTACGTTTACTGACTCCAGTTCATGCAGAAGAGGTTTCTCTACAGTCTTCAGCTTGGCCAATCAAAAATCAGGGCGATTTTATGTGCGGTATAGTAGAAATTATGGGCTATCCAGAGGGTGGAAGTGGACGCTCGAGGCAACATGTCGCGATCGCAAAATCTGTTTGAGGATTTTAATCCTTCAGCTGCCGAAGATGAAGATGATGAGGAAACTTTAGATGAAGTGATCAGGCAAGCTGTAATTAGCTCAAGAATGCCGACCTCTCAAGCTGCGAGTGATCGAGAGGTGGGAGAGGATGACAGTGAGGGTTGGATGCGAACAGCTGATGAGTGATGATCCGCTAATTGCGCCGTTCACGGGCGAGTCGTTTAAATCTTACGATTTTTCCAAAAATCTTATGATTTTTATCTTCTTGTCTTACGATTATTCCAATGGAGGGTGCACAGGTCTGGTAGAGAGTGAATGCTGCACAGAACTCTCCTCTGGATTCACTGGACTTTCATATGTAGGGGTGAAGGGAGGGACGTGAGGAGGGGGAGTGTAGAGAGTGAATGCTGCACAGAACTCTCCTCTGGATTCACTGGACTTTCATATGTAGGGGTGAAGGGAGGGACGTGAGGAGGGGGAGTGTAGAGAGTGAATGCTGCACAGAACTCTCCTCTGGATTCACTGGACTTTCATATGTAGGGGTGAAGGGAGGGGGAGAGTAGAGAGTGAATGCTGCACAGAACTCTCCTCTGGATTCACTGGACTTTCATATGTAGGCGTGAAGGGAGGGATGTGAGGAGGGGGAGTGTAGAGAGTGAATGCTGCACAGAACTCTCCTCTGGATTCACTGGACTTTCATATGTAGGGGTGAAGGGAGGGATGTGAGGAGGGGGAGTGTAGAGAGTGAATGCTGCACAGAACTCTCCTCTGGATTCACTGGACTTTCATATGTAGGGGTGAAGGGAGGGATGTGAGGAGGGGGAGTGTAGAGAGTGAATGCTGCACAGAACTCTCCTCTGGATTCACTGGACTTTCATATGTAGGGGTGAAGGGAGGGATGTGAGGAGGGGGAGTGTAGAGAGTGAATGCTGCACAGAACTCTCCTCTGGATTCACTGGACTTTCATATGTAGGCGTGAAGGGAGGGATGTGAGGAGGGGGAGTGTAGAGAGAGAATGCTGCACAGAACTCTCCTCTGGATTCACTGGACTTTCATATATAGGGGTGAAGGGAGGGATGTGAGGAGGGGGAGTGTAGAGAGTGAATGCTGCACAGAACTGAAAGGTGCATTGGAGGAAAATCAGATGTCTGCAGAGTTTGATGATGCAATATCCTTGTAAGCCTCACACATTTGTACGACTGCAGAGTTTGATGATGCAATATCCTTGTAAGCCTCACACATTTGCAGGACTGCAGAGTTTGATGATGCAATATCCTTGTAAGCCTCACACATTTGCAGGAAAGACTTTGTAGAAGTTGGGCATGGTACACTTTCATTGATGCTCACTTGATAGGTTTATGGAGATTTATTTGTGAACACAAAGGCATGGTATGATAATTAAATTGTGTATGTACCAAAGAATGTTTCATTCCCAATTAACTGCAAATCAGCACCACTTCATATTCAAATCGGGCAAGATGGCAGACAGGCAGCGCTGTTGTTCAGCCAGTCCAGTAAAACTGCTTTGGTGTGCCTGGCTGGATCTGAAAGTCTTGCCCATTGGCATTTCCTGCAGACCTGGCATTTCCTGCAGACGTGGCACCACGCACAGCTGTGCTCTCTCTGCAGGTGCCCAGCAAGTCGGTCAGGCAGTGTGTGCAGTTCTACTACCTGTGGAAGAAGGTCTGTCCAGACGACTACAAGAGGCTGAGACAGGTTCGGAGGAGGCGGGAGAACGATGATCTGTACAACCTGAGGTCGCGGCCTCCCGACCCGCTGCCAGAACAAGAGCACCAGCCCATGGAGGACAGCTCCTCCGAGAGCAGCATCACAGACAACGCGGGAGATCAAACGGTGAGGATCTGCTGTTGCTTGCTCTCCGCGAACTCTGGACTTTTCTGTTTAAATCTGTCCTTTCCTTTCATTGTCATTCACATAACTGATCCCATTTGCTCAGCAACGTTGCTCAAGTCATGTTTTTGTAAAGAATTCACCTTTCCATTATTCAGCATGTTGGTGACAAGAATTTGCTGTTCCATTCCATGACCCAGTAGGTGTTTTGTCTGCATATCAAAAGTGGCAGAGATCATTGTTCTGTGGCTGTTGTTCCTGTGTGCATGTAAACTCTTAGATATACTAGATTGCTCGAGAAGACATGTTTGCATACAGTGATATGGCTGATAGTCCATTGGAACATGTATCATGGAAGGGTTAGAGGTGAATTGGTGCTGGAGAGAGGTAGAATAGGAGAGATTTGAGTTGCAGAAGTATTCTTGTGCCCTGTGTGCCTGTGGTACAAGGTGTTGGCTGTTCACGTCTCCTTGAACTGTATTCCTCAGATGTGGGCATCACCCTTCGCAAGTTCCTTCAAAAGTTACTTACAGAATAAGGTATGACAGTTTTTGGAGCACCTCCCTTCATCCAAGTTCCAGTGTTCAAACTGCATGGTGTTAGTGCATGTTGAGTGTGATTTCAGTAGTGGAGATTAACCTCCCGACCACAGGCCGTGTGTAGGGACAGGCCAGAGGAGCGTAGCAGTTGCACTTGTGTTGACATGGACTGCTTTAGTGATAAAAGAGTTTCCATGTTATCATCATTAGTGTGCATCATTTCTCATCATCATCACTTCATTGGCAGATTTTGTTGGGGCTTGAGAGCCAAGCAGGAGTGAAAACAGCAGAAAGTCATTAACCCTGACCTGCCATTTTGCATCTCCAATGATAGAGCTTTCACAGAGATCGTTCAGGGCAGGCCAAAACAAGTGCAGTGGATGTGGCGGCCTCCTGACCTCAAGACAGACAGCAGCACCCTCTGTGATACCAGCCTGACCTCAAGACAGACAGCAGCACCCTCTGTGATGTCAGCCTGACCTCAAGACAGACAGCAGCACCCTCTGTGATGTCAGCCTGACCTCAAGACAGACTACAGCACCCTCTGTGATGCCAGCATGACCTCAAGACAGGCTACAGCATCCTCTGTGATGCCAGCCTGACCTCAAGACAGACAGCAGCACCCTCTGTGATGCCAGCATGACCTCAAGACAGACAGCAGCACCCTCTGTGATGTCAGCCTGACCTCAAAACAGACAGCAGCACCCTCTGTGATGCCAGCATGACCTCAAGACAGACTACAGCACCCTCTGTGATGCCAGCCTGACCTCAAGACAGACTACAGCACCCTTTGTGATGCCAGCCTGACCTCAAGACAGACTACAGCACCCTCTGTGATGCCAGCCTGACCTCAAGACAGACTACAGCACCCTCTGTGATGCCAGCCTGACCTCAAGACAGACAGCAGCACCCTCTGTGATGCCAGCCTGACCTCAAGACAGGCTACAGCACCCTCTGTGATGCCAGCCTGACCTCAAGACAGACAGCAGCACCCTCTGTGATGCCAGCCTGACCTCAAGACAGACTACAGCACCCTCTGTGATGCCAGCCTGACCTCAAGACAGACTACAGCACCCTCTGTGATGCCAGCCTGACCTCAAGACAGACTACAGCACCCTCTGTGATGCCAGCCTGACCTCAAGACAGACTACAGCACCCTCTGTGATGCCAGCATGACCTCAAGACAGACAGCAGCACCCTCTGTGATGCCAGCCTGACCTCAAGACAGACTACAGCACACTCTGTGATGCCAGCCTGACCTCAAGACAGACAGCAGCACCCTCTGTGATGCCAGCCTGACCTCAAGACAGACTACAGCACCCTCTGTGATGCCAGCCTGACCTCAAGACAGATTACAGCACCCTCTGTGATGCCAGCCTGACCTCAAGACAGACTACAGCACCCTCTGTGATGCCAGCCTGACCTCAAGACAGACTACAGCACCCTCTGTGATGCCAGCATGACCTCAAGACAGACTACAGCACCCTCTGTGATGCCAGCCTGACCTCAAGACAGACAGCAGCACCCTCTGTGATGTCAGCCTGACCTCAAGACAGACAGCAGCACCCTCTGTAATGTCAGCCTGACCTCAAGACAGACAGCAGCACCCTCTGTGATGCCAGCCTGAAACTCAGCCCAAATATTCCTGTGTCCTTTGTTGTTGTCGAAGTCGTAACTTTCTTGGGTCATAATGCAGGTCTTATCAGGTGGCAGAGCTTTCACAGGAAGCACTTTGCACAAGCATGCAGTTGCACACATGTGTACACATATGCCCATTCACATACACTTACATGCACATACATGCATGCACACACACATACACATGTGCATACACACAATTTACTCACTCACATACTCACACTCACATACACACACTCAGCTCACACACACACACACAACTTGCACACACATTCTCACATGCACACACACACACACACACACACATCCTCACATTCACACACAAACACACTCACACATACACACTCATGCACACACTCGCACACACATACACATGCACTCATGTACACACACAAACACAGAGCTTTGTTGAGGATGAATCTGCTGATGCTGCTGTGCTGCAAGCTGTAGAGAGCATTTGACTAGGCAGGACTGGGAGCGTTGGGCCGTGGGTGCCCCGCCTTTTAGAGAGCATTTGACTAGGCAGGACTGGGAGCGTTGGGCCGTGGGTGCCCCGCCTTGTAGAGAGCATTTGACTAGGCAGGACTGGGAGCGTTGGGCTGTGGGTGCCCCGCCTTTTAGAGAGCATTTGACTAGGCAGGACTGGGAGCGTTGGGCCGTGGGTGCCCCGCCTTTTAGAGAGCATTTGACTAGGCAGGACTGGGAGCGTTGGGCCGTGGGTGCCCCGCCTTTTAGAGAGCATTTGACTAGGCAGGACTGGGAGCGTTGGGCCGTGGGTGCCCCGCCTTGTAGAGAGACAGTGCTGCTGAAGGGCCGACGCTAAGGGAATGCCACTACAAGCAGGAGGAGCATGCTGGCATCTAGCGCCACTGGGTATGGCAGAACCACTGGTGCCATGACTGTACATGAGGCATCTGTAGCAGAGCTGGAAGTCCAGGCTGTGCCATTTGCAGACTTCAGGAGCTCTTAGACGGCTGTGGACACCTCACCATGCTTTCCCTTCTTGTACGTGTAGAAGTGCTGCAATCCCTCATGTTTGATTCACAGTTTAATCTTTCTTCTTCTTTGTTTCTTTTCTGTAACAGGCTGCACTTTCTGTGACCAGTTTGTGTATTTGCCATTTCAGTTTCTAACCTTTAGCATGCCAGCAGCAATGTCACATCTCTGGTTGCATCCCTGGTGACACTGGTAGTGGTGCAGCTGTCATGTTGTGTTCACCCGGGAAGACCCTGCCTGCCAGCAAGAGATGCTGGAGCAATGCTAGGCAGCTGTCATGTTGTGTTCACACAGGAAAACCCTGCCTGCCAGCAAGAGATGCTGGAGCAATGCTAGGCAGCTGTCATGTTGTGTTCACCCAGGAAAACCCTGCCTGCCAGCAAGAGATGCTGGAGCAATGCTAGGCAGCTGTCATGTTGTGTTCACCCAGGAAAACCCTGCCTGCCAGCAAGAGATGCTGGAGCAATGCTAGGCAGCTGTCATGTTGTGTTCACCCAGGAAGACCCTGCCTGCCAGCAAGAGATGCTGGAGCAATGCTAGGCAGCTGTCATGTTGTGTTCACCCAGGAAAACCCTGCCTGCCAGCAAGAGATGCTGGAGCAATGCTAGGCAGCTGTTTGTGTGCTGGAACCTTTTCCTGAGATATTTTGAGAAAATTAAGTATGAATATTGCCCCCGCTGGAACAATCAAAGTTTGGGCTCATAATTGAATATATTTGTACAGACTGTTAGAAACGGACATTGCTGATAAAAGGATATTGGAGGATCTGTTATACCAGCTTGTGTATACGGCACTAATCGCTCTCTGATCGTAAAAGATAAAACTGTTGGGGAAGATTAGGGCTCAGCTGAGAGTCAGTATCATCAAGCACAAGACACATATATTGGCTGAACCAAATTTTAGGTGTAATGAAAACAATAGATACAAAAAGTAACTTTAGTTTTGAGGGACATGTGGAATGCATTAGAGATGTATATTGTGGCATGTGAAAGGTTATCACCTTCTTGATGGTTGTTTGCCCCTGCACCGCACTTGACCACTGCATGGTGTGCCATGGCTCCCTAACCTCTTGACACCAGGGAGCTTCCATTAACTGTCCTGTTGCGTCAGTTGCCTGTCCCTGATGTCCCCAAACAGTTGTCTGCCCCCGATGTCACAAAACAGTTGTCTGCCCCCGATGTCACAAAACAGTTGCCTGCCCCTGATGTCCCCAAACAGTTGTCTGCCCCCGATGTCCCCAAACAGTTGCCTGCCCCTGATGTCCCCAAACAGTTGCCTGTCCCTGATGTCCCCAAACAGTTGCCTGCCCCTGATGTCCCCAAACAGTTGCCTGCCCCAATGTCCCCAAACAGTTGCCTGCCCCAATGTCCTCAAACAGTTGCCTGTCCCTGATGTCCCCAAACAGTTGCCTGCCCCAATGTCCCCAAACAGTTGCCTGCCCCTGATGTCCCCAAACAGTTGCCTGCCCCTGATGTCCCCAAACAGTTGCCTGTCCCTGATGTCCCCAAACAGTTGCCTGCCCCTGATGTCCCCAAACAGTTGCCTGCCCCTGATGTCCCCAAACAGTTGCCTGCCCCAATGTCCCCAAACAGTTGCCTGCCCCTGATGTCCCCAAACAGTTGCCTGCCCCTGATGTCCCCAAACAGTTGCCTGCCCCTGATGTCCCCAAACAGTTGCCTGCCCCTGATGTCCCCAAACAGTTGCCTGCCCCTGATGTCCCCAAACAGTTGCCTGCCCCTGATGTCCCCAAACAGTTGCCTGCCCCTGATGTCCCCAAACAGTTGCCTGCCCCTGATGTCCCCAAACAGTTGCCTGCCCCTGATGTCCCCAAACAGTTGCCTGCCCCAGATGTCCCCAAACAGTTGCCTGCCCCTGATGTCCCAAACAGTTGCCTGCCCCTGATGTCCCCAAACAGTTGCCTGCCCCTGATGTCCCCAAACAGTTGCCTGCCCCTGATGTCCCCAAACAGTTGTCTGCCCCCGAGGTCCCCAAACAGTTGCCTGCCCCGATGTCCCCAAACAGTTGCCTGCCCCTGATGTCCCCAAACAGTTGTCTGCCCCCGATGTCCCCAAACAGTTGCCTGCCCCTGATGTCCCAAACAGTTGCCTGCCCCTGATGTCCCCAAACAGTTGCCTGCCCCTGATGTCCCCAAACAGTTGCCTGCCCCTGATGTCCCCAAATAGTTGCCTGCCCCGATGTCCCCAAACAGTTGCCTGCCCCAATGTCCCCAAACAGTTGCCTGCCCCTGATGTCCCCAAACAGTTGCCTGCCCCTGATGTCCCCAAACAGTTGCCTGCCCCTGATGTCCCCAAACAGTTGCCTGCCCCTGATGTCCCCAAACAGTTGCCTGCCCCTGATGTCCCCAAACAGTTGCCTGCCCCAATGTCCCCAAACAGTTGCCTGCCCCTGATGTCCCCAAACAGTTGCCTGCCCCAATGTCCCCAAACAGTTGCCTGCCCCAATGTCCCCAAACAGTTGCCTGCCCCTGATGTCCCCAAACAGTTGCCTGCCCCTGATGTCCCCAAACAGTTGCCTGCCCCCGATGTCCCCAAACAGTTGCCTGCCCCAATGTCCCAAACAGTTGCCTGCCCCAATGTCCCCAAACAGTTGCCTGCCCCAATGTCCCCAAACAGTTGCCTGCCCCAATGTCCCCAAACAGTTGCCTGCCCCTGATGTCCCCAAACAGTTGCCTGCCCCTGATGTCCCCAAACAGTTGCCTGCCCCTGATGTCCCCAAACAGTTGCCTGCCCCAATGTCCCCAAACAGTTGCCTGCCCCTGATGTCCCCAAACAGTTGCCTGCCCCTGATGTCCCCAAACAGTTGCCTGCCCCTGATGTCCCCAAACAGTTGCCTGCCCCAATGTCCCCAAACAGTTGCCTGCCCCTGATGTCCCCAAACAGTTGCCTGCCCCTGATGTCCCCAAACAGTTGCCTGCTCCTGATGTCCCCAAACAGTTGCCTGCCCCAATGTCCCCAAACAGTTGCCTGCCCCCGATGTCCCCAAACAGTTGCCTGCCCCTGATGTCCCCAAACAGTTGCCTGCCCCTGATGTCCCCAAACAGTTGCCTGCCCCTGATGTCCCCAAACAGTTGCCTGCCCCTGATGTCCCCAAACAGTTGCCTGCCTCTGATGTCCCCAAACAGTTGCCTGCTCCTGATGTCCCCAAACAGTTGCCTGCCCCAATGTCCCCAAACAGTTGCCTGCCCCAATGTCCCCAAACAGTTGCCTGCCCCAGATGTCCCCAAACAGTTGCCTGCCACTAATGTCCCCAAACAGTTGCCTGCCCCAATGTCCCCAAACAGTTGCCTGCCCCCAATGTCCCCAAACAGTTGCCTGCCCCAATGTCCCCAAACAGTTGCCTGCCCCAATGTCCCCAAACAGTTGCCTGCCCCTGATGTCCCCAAACAGTTGCCTGCCCCCAATGTCCCCAAACAGTTGCCTGCCCCTGATGATTTCAGTAATACTTGTCTGGCCCTGCTGTCATGCTGCAACAGTTGCCTGCCCTTGATTATTGTGCAGCATCTATTGGCTGCCCTGACCACTATGCAGCAACAGTTTTCAGCCCCTTTCTGCTCGGTAGCAAGAGTTGTCTGCTCTTGACTGTGCTGCAGCAATGGGCGCGTTGCTTACGCTAATATCTTGTGAAGATTGGAAAGAAATACAAAGCGCAAAGCAAGTGTGCATCCTATAAGGAGACACCAGTTTTGCTGTGGAGGTCTTGGAGGTACTTAGCTGTTGCTCGCCAGAAAATTCAAAATGGCAGAGACCGTGCTAATTTGGTTGCTGTTGACAGACGGCAGTGCCTGCAATGTGCATGCCACTGTCTGAGAATCAAAGAGTGTACATACAGGGAAAGCGACATATTACTGTCCAAACGTTCATTTATATATTTTTAGGTGTATTTAGATAGGTTAATTCTGGACAAACAATGTTGAAAAACATGATCATAGCACACAGGAAAGAACATCAGCATGTTCTGTGAATTGATCTGGAGTTTATCAGGCACACAATTTTCCATAACATTGTCTATGTGTGCACCTGTGATCTGGAGTTTATCAGGCACACAATTTTCCATAACATTGTCTATGTGTGCACCTGTGATCTGGAGTTTATCAGGCACACAATTTTCCATAACATTGTCTATGTGTGCACCTGTGATCTGGAGTTTATCAGGCACACAATTTTCCATAACATTGTGTATGTGTGCACCTGTGATCTGGAGTTTATCAGGCACACAATTTTCCATAACATTGTCTATGTGTGCACCTGGGTTGCTTTATTTTCTTTGACAAAATTCTTGTGCCATTCAAAATGTCACCATGGTATGTTCAGTCTGGTGAAAAACTGCTGTAATGTCTGTGAAACAGCAACTTCATCAACTCTTGCACCAGGATGCAGCCATGTTCTCATGGCCGTCCACCTTGCCAATAGATGATTGACAGTTGCCTAGAGGTCTTGCTCCTGCCCGCCCCACCTCCACTGGCACGCAAGAAATCATTTGGCAACAAGCGGGCCAAGCAACACGCTCATGTCTGCCCCTAGCCATTTTGCAGCTACAGTTCTCTGCCCTGGCTGCCTAGTAGCAAACGTTGCCTGCCTCTGACTTCTGCAACAACTCTTGCCTGTACCTACTTGTCACAGCAAGAGTTACCTCCCACTGGCTGTTGTTCCAGCCACTGCGTGGTGCAGCTTTGTTGGACAGACTTGACCCTCTCCTGTGTTGTGTTTGCCAGGAGAATGCTGATGAGGGAGACAACTCTAGCATGTCCACCAGCCCCGTCCCCTCCTTCAGCTGCGACCACCCTGACTGCAGTGCAGTGAGTACCTTGCCCTCTGACCCTGCCCTCTGTCCCTGCCATCTAACCCTGCCCTCTGTCCCTGCCCTCTGTCCCTGCTGCATGGTGCCAGTACCCTGCCCTCTGTCCCTGCCCTCTGTCCCTGCCCTCTGTCCCTGCTGCATGGTGCCAGTACCCTGCCCTCTGTCCCTGCCCTCTGTCCCTGCCCTCTGTCCCTGCCCTCTGTCCCTGCCCTCTGACCCTGCCCTCTGTCCCTGCCCTCTGTCCCTGCTGCATGGTGCCAGTACCCTGCCCTCTGTCCCTGCCCTCTGTCCCTGCCCTCTGTCCCTGCTGTGTGGTGCCAGTACCCTGCCCTCTGCCCCTGCTGGGTGGTGCCAGTACCCTGCCCTCTGTCCCTGCCCTCTGTCCCTGCCCTCTGTCCCTGCCCTCTGTCCCTGCCCTCTGTCCCTGCCCTCTGTCCCTGCCCTCTGACCCTGCCCTCTGTCCCTGCCCTCTGACCCTGCCCTCTGTCCCTGCGCTCTGTCCCTGCTGCGTGGTGCCAGTGGCTGCTGCATGGTGCCAGTGCTTGCTACTGTGGCTGCTGCATGGTGCCAGTGCTTGCTACTGTGGCTGCTGCAAGGTGTCAGTGCTTGCTACTGTGGCTGCTGCATGGTGCCAGTGCTTGCTACTGTGGCTGCAGCATGGTGCCAGTGCTTGCTGCTGTGGCTGCTGCAAGGTGTCAGTGCTTGCTACTGTGGCTGCTGCATGGTGCCAGTGCTTGCTACTGTGGCTGCAGCATGGTGCCAGTGCTTGCTGCTGTGGCTGCTGCAAGGTGTCAGTGCTTGCTACTGTGGCTGCTGCATGGTGCCAGTGCTTGCTACTGTGGCTGCTGCATGGTGCCAGTGCTTGCTACTGTGGCTGCTGCATGGTGCCAGTGCTTGCTACTGTGGCTGCTGCATGGTGCCAGTGCTTGCTACTGTGGCTGCTGCATGGTGCCAGTGCTTGCTACTGTGGCTGCTGCATGGTGCCAGTGCTTGCTACTGTGGCTGCTGCATGGTGCCAGTGCTTGCTGCTGTGGCTGCTGCATGGTGCCAGTGCTTGCTGCTGTGGCTGCTGCATGGTGCCAGTGCTTGCTGCTGTGGCTGCTGCATGGTGCCAGTGCTTGCTACTGTGGCTGCTGCATGGTGCCAGTGCTTGCTACTGTGGCTGCTGCATGGTGCCAGTGCTTGCTACTGTGGCTGCTGCGTGGTGCCAGTGGCTGCTGCATGGTGCCAGTGCTTGCTACTGTGGCTGCTGCATGGTGCCAGTGCTTGCTACTGTGGCTGCTGCATGGTGCCAGTGCTTGCTACTGTGGCTGCTGCATGGTGCCAGTGCTTGCTACTGTGGCTGCTGCATGGTGCCAGTGCTTGCTACTGTGGCTGCTGCATGGAGCCAGTGCTTGCTACTGTCCCTGCTGCATGGTGCCAGTGCTTGCTACTGTCCCTGCTGCATGGTGCCAGTGCTTGCTACTGTGGCTGCTGCATGGTGCCAGTGCTTGCTACTGTGGCTGCTGCATGGAGCCAGTGCTTGCTACTGTGGCTGCTGCATGGTGCCAGTGCTTGCTACTGTCCCTGCTGCATGGTGCCAGTGCTTGCTACTGTGGCTGCTGCATGGTGCCAGTGCTTGCTACTGTGGCTGCTGCATGGTGCCAGTGCTTGCTACTGTGGCTGCTGCGTGGTGCCAGTGCTTGCTACTGTGGCTGCTGCATGGTGCCAGTGCTTGCTACTGTGGCTGCTGCATGGTGCCAGTGCTTGCTACTGTGGCTGCTGCGTGGTGCCAGTGCTTGCTACTGTGGCTGCTGCATGGTGCCAGTGCTTGCTACTGTGGCTGCTGCGTGGTGCCAGTGGCTGCTGCGTGGTGCCAGTGCTTGCTACTGTGGCTGCTGCATGGTGCCAGTGCTTGCTACTGTGGCTGCTGCATGGTGCCAGTGCTTGCTACTGTGGCTGCTGCATGGTGCCAGTGCTTGCTACTGTGGCTGCTGCGTGGTGCCAGTGCTTGCTACTGTGGCTGCTGCATGGTGCCAGTGCTTGCTACTGTGGCTGCTGCATGGTGCCAGTGCTTGCTACTGTGGCTGCTGCGTGGTGCCAGTGCTTGCTACTGTGGCTGCTGCGTGGTGCCAGTGCTTGCTACTGTGGCTGCTGCATGGTGCCAGTACCCTGCCCTCTGTCCCTGCTGCATGGTGCCAGTGCTTGCTACTGTGGCTGCTGCATGGTGCCAGTGCTTGCTACTGTGGCTGCAGCATGGTGCCAGTGCTTGCTACTGTGGCTGCTGCATGGTGCCAGTGCTTGCTACTGTGGCTGCTGCGTGGTGCCAGTGCTTGCTATTGTGGCTGCTGCATGGTGCCATTACCCTGCCCTCTGTCCCTGCTGCATGGTGCCAGTGCTTGCTACTGTGGCTGCTGCATGGTGCCAGTGCTTGCTACTGTGGCTGCAGCATGGTGCCAGTGCTTGCTACTGTGGCTGCTGCATAGTGCCAGTGCTTGCTACTGTGGCTGCTGCATGGTGCCAGTGCTTGCTACTGTGGCTGCTGCGTGGTTCCAGTGCTTGCTACTGTCCCTGCTGCATGGTGCCAGTGCTTGCTACTGTGGCTGCTGCATGGTGCCAGTGCTTGCTACTGTGGCTGCTGCGTGGTGCCAGTGCTTGCTACTGTGGCTGCTGTATGGTGCCAGTGCTTGCTACTGTGGCTGCTGCATGCTACATCCCATCAGTGCTACATGCTACATCCCATCAGTGCTACATGCTACATCCCATCAGTGCTACATGCTACATCCCATCAGTGCTACATGCTACATCCCATCAGTGCTACATGCTACACTCCATCAGTGCTGCATGCTACACTCCATCAGTGCTACATGCTACATCCCATCAGTGCTGCATGCTACACTCCATCAGTGCTGCATGCTACACTCCATCAGTGCTGCATGCTACACTCCATCAGTGCTACATGCTACATCCCATCAGTGCTGCATGCTACATCCCATCAGTGCTACATGCTACACTCCATCAGTGCTACATGCTACACTCCATCAGTGCTACATGCTACATCCCATCAGTGCTACATGCTACACTCCATCAGTGCTGCATGCTACATCCCATCAGTGCTACATGCTACACTCCATCAGTGCTGCATGCTACACTCCATCAGTGCTACATGCTACATCCCATCAGTGCTACATGCTACACTCCATCAGTGCTGCATGCTACATCCCATCAGTGCTACATGCTACACTCCATCAGTGCTGCATGCTACACTCCATCAGTGCTGCATGCCACATCCCATCAGTGCTACATGCTACATCCCATCAGTGCTACATGCTACATCCCATCAGTGCTACATGCTACACTCCATCAGTGCTACATGCTACACTCCATCAGTGCTACATGCTACATCCCATCAGTGCTACATGCTACATCCCATCAGTGCTACATGCTACATCCCATCAGTGCTGCATGCTACATCCCATCAGTGCTACATGCTACATCCCATCAGTGCTACATGCTACATCCCATCAGTGCTGCATGCTACACTCCATCAGTGCTGCATGCTACATCCCATCAGTGCTGCATGCTACATCCCATCAGTGCTGCATGCTACATCCCATCAGTGCTACATGCTACACTCCATCAGTGCTGCATGCTACATCCCATCAGTGCTGCATGCTACATCCCATCAGTGCTACATGCTACATCCCATCAGTGCTACATGCTACACTCCATCAGTGCTGCATGCTACATCCCATCAGTGCTGCATGCTACATCCCATCAGTGCTACATGCTACACTCCATCAGTGCTGCATGCTACATCCCATCAGTGCTGCATGCTACATCCCATCAGTGCTGCATGCTACATCCCATCAGTGCTACATGCTACATCCCATCAGTGCTACATGCTACACTCCATCAGTGCTACATGCTACACTCCATCAGTGCTACATGCTACACTCCATCAGTGCTGCATGCTACATCCCATCAGTGCTACATGCTACATCCCATCAGTGCTACATGCTACATCCCATCAGTGCTGCATGCTACACTCCATCAGTGCTACATGCTACACTCCATCAGTGCTGCATGCTACATCCCATCAGTGCTACATGCTACATCCCATCAGTGCTACATGCTACATCCCATCAGTGCTGCATGCTACACTCCATCAGTGCTGCATGCTACATCCCATCAGTGCTGCATGCTACATCCCATCAGTGCTGCATGCTACATCCCATCAGTGCTGCATGCTACATCCCATCAGTGCTACATGCTACATCCCATCAGTGCTACATGCTACATCCCATCAGTGCTGCATGCTACACTCCATCAGTGCTGCATGCTACATCCCATCAGTGCTGCATGCTACATCCCATCAGTGCTGCATGCTACATCCCATCAGTGCTACATGCTACATCCCATCAGTGCTACATGCTACACTCCATCAGTGCTGCATGCCACATCCCATCAGTGCTACATGCTACATCCCATCAGTGCTGCATGCTACATCCCATCAGTGCTGCATGCTACATCCCATCAGTGCTACAT
>JAWQFJ010002700.1:52781-84764 GCA_034096865.1 Theodoxus fluviatilis | reverse complement strand
CATCAGTGCTACATGCTACTCTCCATCAGTGCTACATGGTACATTCCATCAGTGCTGCATCCCATAATGCTGTGCTGATCTTGCTGTGTCCAGGTCTTCTCCTCCAAGGAGGCGCAGAGAGCGCATCTCCGGCAGCACTCGGCAGAACCAGTGTACCAACGGGCGGTGCACGCCATCATCTCCATGGCAACCAGTTCCGTTGCTTCCTCCAGCCCCAGTCTGGCTGGGATGCGACCCTCCCCATCTGTCTCCCCTGCCTCAGGCCCAGCCCCCTCCCCCGCCTCCTCGGGGCACCTGGCTTCCCCTGCCTCCCTGCATCAGGCCCCCTCTCCCGGCCCCCCTGGGCAGCCCCTCTCCCAGCTGGGGGTGTCCTACATTCACTCGGGGCCCATCTCCATGGGTGCCTCTGGCGGAGTCCCGCAGATCCCCGCCGCCTCACGCTCCCCCCTGTACAGTAGTGGCCCCCCAAGTGGCCCGCCTGCCCCCAAGGCTCGCACCCCGCCCCCTCCCGCCAGAACACCACCCCGCCCCAAACCCCGGGCCCCTCCCATTCCGCCAGTGCTGAACGAGGCAGGCGAGCAGGTCTTCCCATGCAAGTTGTGTGGCCGGTAAGTGTTCTCCCTTTGTATGCACCAGGTATCTCTCTCCTGATTGTGGGTTTGTTGTCTGTCTGCCTCACAATCACATTCTGTGTGCGTGTGTGTGTGTGTGTGTGTGTGTGTGCATTTGAGTATGTGTGTGTGCATGCCCTAATGAATGTGTGTGTGTGTGTGTGTGTGTGTGCGTGCATTCAAGTATGTATGTGTGCATGCCCTAATGAATGTGAGTGCATATGTGTGTGTGTGTGTGTGTGTGTGTGTGTGTGCATGGACTTTTGATTGTCTTTCCTTTTGATTAAGCTCATGTGCTAGATTTCTAGGTTAGTATGGCTTTCCTGTTTACAAATGTGAGTACTTGTAGATATGGTAGAAATTCTGTCCACATTTTTTTGTTTTAACATTTTGGCATGTGTAAAAAGATTTCATATGAGTTGCATGCCTATAGGTTTGTTTGAAAGTCTTCCCACAATTACATTTCATGTAGACCTTTCAGATAGAGGCATATGGCATACAAAGCAAAGCAGAATGAGAGGAAATATCTTATTGGTAGATCAGCTCCAATGCCACTTCATGAAAGAGCCCTAGTATTAATTCTTGATAAAATTATTCTGAAAAAATGCTCGGACACCTGTGATTGAAACTTTCTTCTCCAAATTATCACTAGCAATGAAAGCTTGATTGCAGCGACGTGAGGGTTCCTGTGCTTGTGTCCCACAGTGTGTTCACCAAGGTGAAGAGTCGCAGTGCGCACATGAAGAGCCACAAGGTGCCGGACTCGGCAGACAAGCCTCACCCCCCAGCACCGGCAGCGGCTCCCATAAAGCAGGAGAAATTTCCCTGAACTCTCAGCAGGCAGCTCTCTCTCCCCTGCAGCAAGTGGCAGTGTCTGTGAGTGTGATGAAGCCAGTGAAATCTTCGTGGTGCTTTCAGGAACTCTTGAGGAATGAAGGCTGTGTGCGCATGGCCTGCCTTACATGTAGGCGTCCCACGGGGTGTTTAGTCTTGTGTTGGAACTGCAGTTCTGGTGTCCTGTTCCCCCCTTGTCATCACGATGAAATGTTGTGTGCTGTCACTGCAGGTACTGTGTTAGTGTTAACCCTCAGTTCTCATGAAAACAACAACCCTCATCAACAGATCTTTTTTGTTCATGTGCTTAAAATGTTTCATGGCTCGTAGTGCATATTTTGCAGCATATCTGATGATATAGAAAGTCCTCTAATACTGCTGGAGAAGTGTTCTTATTAGCATTGATGTAAAATATCAATAATGCTAGACTAACGGAAACTTGATGTGCATGTCTACCACATAGGCTTCCTCTTAATATTGTTATCATCATCATGATTAAGATTTTGGATTGTGTGAAAATGTGTTGCTACTGGAAACTTGTCCCATTTGGTGGAGGGACTTTCGGTGTATGTTGGAAGCAGTGAAACCACGAGTGGTGTGATGTTGTGTGGGCTGGCAGTGACTGGGCTGTGCCATTCTGCATGCCACTTCCCTCCCCTGCTGATCACGTCCCTGCCTCGGACCGACTTCTGACCACTTAGAGATGGTGCCTTCTAGTCCGAGTCAGAGGAAATCACTGTGTGGATACTCGACAGTCTCCGTTTTGGTATTTGCATTGAGTGTGGTCTGACTTGTTGTTTGTGGTTGCCAGTGTGTGAAATGCTACTCTCTCTCGTTGTATTCATTGTGGTGTTTTCTGTGTCATTTCCCCATTAAGTAATGCAAACCCATGGAGTGATGAGATGTGTGTAAGACAGATTTGCTTCATCTTGTGTGTAATGTGGGTGGTAGATGTTATAGGGCTTTTAACCAGTTGTGCTGTGATACACAAAACAAAACTTCTGGTTTGTTGACTTGACATGTCTGACAAACTAAGGGCAGCTTCTAAAGAGACAGGTAGTTCCCCCAGTTGGAATTCATGTCTTTTTTTTGTATTCTATGTAACCCTGTATGTTGCTGATCTGAAGGAAGGAACTCTGTCTAGGGGAATGTCTGCTACTTCAGCCATCATGCCACTCGTGTATCAACACTGCGCTACCTAGACCAGTTGCACCAATCAATATCTCCGTCATGGGGAAGATGTCCCCACAGACTTTCTCTCAGCTGTACTTGGGTCACGTGACTGCATCATTGTAGAGGACAGCGGAGATCAATGGTGAAGTGTTTTCACCACGTTCTGACCTGCGGAGCGACACGGGACCTCTGTCGTGGGAAATACTGGTGCATTGTGGGAAATACTGGTGCATTGCAGGTAGACATGGGAAATACTGGTGCATTGCAGGTAGACATGGGAAATACTGGTGCATTGCAGGTAGACATGGGAAATACTGGTGCATTGCAGGTAGACATGGGAAATACTGGTGCATTGCAGGTAGACATGGGAAATACTGGTGCATTGCAGGTAGACAGCGTTTTCGTTGGAGGGGGGCCTGGTACGCCCTAGGTATGCACACCATATCACTAGGGGCAGTGGCTGGAAATGGAAAACAATGACAGAATGGAAAGCTCTTCTATATGCAAAATATTCCTAGATATTCTTATAAAGTTGCGGATGTGATTATTTTTTTAAGAAAATCCCTCAATCGTGTCTTTTAATTGAATTAACTGTGCGTTTTAGAAGGAATCTATAGAATGAAATAATTAACCTTTTTATATTTTGTTGTTTTTGTCTTTTTAACGGAGAGAGGCCTGTACAATCTCTTTGTGGTGCATGAAATGTATGATCAAGTAATGATGTAAGTCACTGAGTGATTATTGTTGACTCCAGGAAAGCAAAATAGCCTCTGTTTTATTTATTAAGTTAACTGATTTTTGTTTTATGTGTTTACATCCTTTTGAGTACAGCAGTGCAGAAAGTTCTTACTCAAAACTAGAAAGAAAGTGCTTACTCAAAACTAGAAAGAAAGTGCTTACTCAAAACTAGAAAGAAAGTGCTTACTCAAAACTAGAAAGAAAGTGCTTACTGTAGATTTATGTGCTAGTAGTGAACTTGGCATTCATGCAGTTTTTCCATGTAACCAACGAAATATCTTTTTATTTAATTTTGAAGCAATCTGACACTGTGAATGCCTCAGAGAAATGGTGGCACTGTTCAGTCAGTCGGACAGGCAAGCCCTTCTTTTGAATGTTTATTCATTTTGAGAAGTTAGAATGTCTTGGATTCATTGCCTAGCTGAAAATGAATTTTCACCTGTCATTGATTGAAACATGGTCTGTTTGAATTTCTATGTTCTACTGTGTTAGTGCCTTTAGAAAAATGCGATTCAGCTGATTAGGTACACATCTTTTAAAAAACACATTCATGCAGGAAGCCATCTTTAATGTCCTCGCTCAATACCATGGCATTCTGCTGGACAGCCCTAGTGCTTGATAGCTTCCTACTCTGTCTTCAGCTCTCAGCATCCCTCCCTACTCTTCTCATTCTAATTCTCACTTACCCAACCCCTCACACACATATGCATACACACACACACACACACATATGCAGGTGCACATACACACACACTTGCATGCCTGCACATGCATGCACACACACCCTCCTCCCTCCTTCATTTATACACCCACCCACTACCAACCCTACCTCCTGTCTGTCTTTGCTCTCTACCTGTCTCTCTGTCTCTCTGTCTCTGTCTCTCTCTCTCTCTCTCTCTCTCTCTCTCTCTCTCTCTCTCTCTCTCTCTCTCTCTCTCTCTCTCCTCCCTCCCTCTCTCTCATTTGCCCACCCCACCCCACCCCCTGCCCCAGCAAGGAAGGGACTGGATGACAGTTTTTCCAAACAGGAAATCTGTTGCTGACTTGAACTCATATCTTATGTGCAGCAATGTGTTGAAGATGTTGTTTTATCACTGTGGGGTCTCAAAGACTTGGTGCTACTTGTCCAGTGATGGTCTGGCGTGGGAGACCATTTGGTCTGGCCATTTTCGCACCAGGCCTGTCCTGCCTATGTTGAAGCTCTGTGACGGTGGCCATCCCTTGTGATGACACACTGCTCGCATGGTGCTGGCTTGGGTTCAGAGTCTTTTACTTTTTCCCATTTGTGTTGAACCCTCCACTTAACAAGTGCTTCTCTCCAAGTCAGAGTGTGTGTGCTTTTGGTGTGAGTCGTGCTGTTGTCAACTTGGAAGTGATTCAAGGTACAGGCTACTGATGAATGATGAACCCCTATTTTTCAGTGTGGACTTGTCCCAAGCAATGTCTTTTTCTTGTGCCGAAGTCTCTGACAGCTATACATGTCTAACAATGGGTATGATTCTCCTTTTGCTCAAGAATGCATGTCCATCAAGTGTTTGAGGCAATACACATCACCAGATCATTGTCACTGTATTGGTTTCTGGCACCACAGCGGCGGTCTCACTGTGCACTGTTTCTAAGTCTGTCCTTGCCTGGAGAAGTATATTTTCTGGAGAAATCTCCATGTTCTTCATTAGTGCATGGGTCATGCATACACATGCTTGTGTGTGTATATGATTGTGTTTGTGTTTTCTCGTATGTTCATGTTAGCATATCATCTATCTTGTAGAAATGTTTGCTGGTACATGGAGTCTTGATGTTTAATGCATTTGAATTTTTGAGGCCTGAGAAAAGATGATTTACAAATAATGAATTATTTGTATGATTCAAATGGTTTAGATATTTTCTAGAGAAAAAAAAAATCGTTTTTAGTGGACTACCATTTTGGATACTTTGCACTGTTTTTAGTGCAGAATTCAGTAGCAAAAATGAAACTCTGCCCCTCCCACATGAATGGCAGTTTACCTTTTCTGCAGCTCGGATCAGGTAATGACAGCACCTGACACACATGACAAACTGATGAGTGATATGGAGCTGATGACCTCCTGGATTTGCATTTTGATAGCAGTGTTGGAAATTACAGTCAGAAATGGAGACATGGCCCCAAACTGTTGTAGATGGAATAGGGCCATGATTCCTGAGTAGGACCATGATTCCTGAGTAATACCATGATTCCTGAGTAGGACCATGATTCCTGAGTAGGACCATGATTCCTGAGTAGGACCATGATTCCTGAGTAGGACCATGATTCCTGAGTAGGACCATAATTCCTGAGTAGGACCATGATTCCTGAGTAGGACCATGATTCCTGAGTAGGACCATGATTCCCATGTGTGGACAACTACGGGACTCACCTCTCTATGTCATGTCATGCCTGCTTCAGGAACTGTGCGCTCGTTAGTGTGGACAGTCCAAGATACAGGGATAAGTGGCTGCCTAGAGGAATTTGGTTTTGCTGTATTAGCTTTAGAATTCTTTGAGCCATAAGTGAAGAAGCAACCCTGAAACGAGCTCCTGTTTGGCATTATTTTCTCTTCTAGAAAATTCAACCTTACAGTTCATTAAAGTCATCACGCGTTGCCAGTTTGACTCTTACTCTTAGAATTAAACAGTGTGTGTGCATGCATGCACACATGCATGCGCGTGTGTGTGTATGTACGTGCGTGCATGTAAGAGAGTAGATGACAGTATGCGACTTACTGGGAACTGGTGGTTGTGTTGATGAGGACTTGGCTCCTCATGGGAAATCAGCCTCAAGCTCACAGCAGCAGCATGTGGAGGTGCAGGAAGCAGGCATGTGGAGACACAGGAAGCAGGCATGTGGAGACACAGGAAGCAGGCATGTGGAGACACAGGAAGCAGGCATGTGGAGACACAGGAAGCAGGCATGTGGAGACACAGGAAGCAGGCATGTGGAGACACAGGAAGCAGGCATGTGGAGACACAGGAAGCAGGCATGTGGAGACACAGGAAGCAGGCATGTGGAGGCGCAGGAAGCAGGCATGTGGAGACACAGGAAGCAGGCATGTGGAGACACAGGAAGCAGGCATGTGGAGACACAGGAAGCAGGCATGTGGAGACACAGGAAGCAGGCATGTGGAGACACAGGAAGCAGGCATGTGGAGACACAGGAAGCAGGCATGTGGAGACACAGGAAGCAGGCATGTGGAGACACAGGAAGCAGGCATGTGGGGACACAGGAAGCAGGCATGTGGAGGTACAGGAAGCAGGCATGTGGAGGCGCAGGAAGCAGGCATGTGGAGGCGCAGGAAGCAGGCATGTGGGGACACAGGAAGCAGGCTTGTGGAGGTGCAGGAAGCAGGCATGTGGAGGTGCAGGAAGCAGGCATGTGGAGACACAGGAAGCAGGCATGTGGAGGCGCAGGAAGCAGGCATGTGGAGGTGCAGGAAGCAGGCATGTGGAGGTGCAGGAAGCAGGCATGTGGAGGTGCAGGAAGCAGGCATGTGGAGACACAGGAAGCAGGCATGTGGAGACACAGGAAGCAGGCATGTGGAGACACAGGAAGCAGGCATGTGGAGACACAGGAAGCAGGCATGTGGAGACACAGGAAGCAGGCATGTGGAGACACAGGAAGCAGGCATGTGGAGGCGCAGGAAGCAGGCATGTGGAGGTGCAGGAAGCAGGCATGTGGAGACACAGGAAGCAGGCATGTGGAGACACAGGAAGCAGGCATGTGGAGACACAGGAAGCAGGCTTGTGGAGGTGCAGGAAGCAGGCATGTGGAGACACAGGAAGCAGGCATGTGGAGACACAGGAAGCAGGCACGTGGAGGCGCAGGAAGCAGGCATGTGGAACGCTCTTGCAAAGCTCCTGGTGATGGCAGTCAGGCTTGGGTGTCTCCAGTTTGAAAGTGAACACTTGATGGACAAGTGTTTTCGTTGATTCTCTGTGTTGACGTGAAGTCTTGTGTGATTTTCAGCTTATTTTCCTCAGGGGGATTATTTTCTGTCAGAGGAGACAGATGCAGCAGATTCATCCTTTAAGTAAAAACACATTTTAATAAGTCATTTCACTGCCATCATAGACAGAAATAAGCAAGCTTGTTAAGTTTGGCAGTGTTGCCAAATGATACCATGAAGTTGCTCATGATTTCAAATGTGCATTCTGTATTCCATGTCATGCCGGTTCTTCACTTGCCATAAGTTCATCTGAGTTTTTCTGGACTGACTCTTAGCAAACCATGTGTGTGGAGGGTTGTTATTGGGGAAAATGCACAGCAGTATTATCTACAGTGCCATCTTGTTCTGCACAAACAGTAAGAGATTTCCACTGGTCAGGTCTAGCTCACTCTTGGGAGTATTTTCACAGAAACTTTCTTCTATTTTTCTTTTTTTTTGGTCTGTAAGGCAAGTTGATCCAGTTCTATCAAGGCGAAATGATGACAAAGGACCACAGATTGAAAACTCGCTCAGTCAATGTCTTCAAAATGGGACTAATACTTTACAGCATGTGGAGAGAGAGAATAATTATTTTTTACTGTCCATCTTCAATTTTATTATAGTGACGTATGATACTTTTATAAATCTGTCATTTTGGTGAAGTATATGCCATTCTTTACAGATGAAACCTGCAAGGACAGTTTGCATAATGTGTGGTGTGTGTATAGTTATGTCACTAACACAATCATAAATCTGACTTCTTTTTTTAAATGTGCATGAGTCCCTGACAGAAGTGGGTATTGTAATTATCACTGTGCTCCTCTAACTTTTAACTTGTGGTATGTGAGACTGCGTAGTCTTCATAATGTCATCATTGTTTTCTCATCATGATGTGGCCATCGCTGTTGTAGACTGTACATAAGTGTAGGTTGGAGTTTGACATTCATCGCTGTCAAGGTGTGTCTTTTGATGTACATAGGTATGGAGTGTACTTCAGGAAGTGTTCCTGGTTGTGGTTTCATTTCTTGTCATTGTTTTGTTGCACAAACCTGCTGCTTCATTAGCTGAGACAGTTTTCATTTGTCTAACCCTCTAGTTTTCATTTGTCTAACCCTCTATTTTCCCCTGTGTTCAGTTTTTCCTCAGGGGAAGATCACTGAGTCATCAAGGAAAGATAACTCATGGCAGCAAGCTTTCCCTTTGTTATTGACATGAAGTTGCATGAGTGGCCTATACCCAAAATTGGGAAGGGAAAGAAGTGTAACACGGATTCATCAGTTCTGAAGTAATTTTTTAATAGTTAAGTACTAGTGTGATCATTAAGCTCAAATGGGAAGCTCTCATGTACAACTTGTCAGGTTTTAAGGTTTTTTGTCCTAGTTTCAGAATAGAAGTTTTTGATGTTAGAGGAACTTCTGTTTATAATGAAATGGTAGATCAGATAGAGGAAGCACTGTATGTGCATTTTAAGTAAGGAAATACAGGATGAACCTAGACTGCTGTAGACAAGTTCAATTGTGGCATGAGAAGTGAAAGCAATTTCTCTGAGCTCAAGACCAGCAATTAAGCCATACTGAGAGATTGAACTAGTGAGCTCCGCGTTGTGGCATAGTCTTCACCAGAAAATAAACCCCTGGTTGCTATCATCCTGGACTGCTAGTTTATTTGTTTATGATTTTGATATAGTTTTTAAAAACTCGTTTACTCATCCAATGCAGGCTGCCTTGACTAACGTGGCCTTTTCATCTGTGTTGTGCGCTGGAGCTGTTCTGTGTGAATAACTGGCATGGCTGGAGTTCTTTTAATTTTTTAATTGTTATTTTTATTTTTATTTGTTCAGCTGTGTTGCCATGTTCTAGCTCGCTCTCTGTTCCACTCTTCTCCTCTGCCTGGTTTTCCACGCAGCAACCTGCAGTGCTGTAGTGACACTTTGTTGTCCCTGGACACAAACTGTTGCCTGGTTTTCCACGCAGCAACCTGCAGTGCTGTAGTGACACTTTGTTGTCCCTGGACACAAACTGTTGCCTGGTTTTCCACGCAGCAACCTGCAGTGCTGTAGTGACGCTGTGTTGTCCCTGGACACAAAGTGTTGCTTTCTCCTCTGCCTGGTTTCCACGCAGCAACCTGCAGTGCTGTAGTGACGCTGTGTTGTCCCTGGACACAAAGTGTTGCTTTCTCCTCTGCCTGGTTTTCCACGCAGCAACCTGCAGTGCTGTAGTGACACTTTGTTGTCCCTGGACACAAACTGTTGCCTGGTTTTCCACGCAGCAACCTGCAGTGCTGTAGTGACGCTGTGTTGTCCCTGGACACAAAGTGTTGCTTTCTCCTCTGCCTGGTTTCCACGCAGCAACCTGCAGTGCTGTAGTGACGCTGTGTTGTCCCTGGACACAAAGTGTTGCTTTCTCCTCTGCCTGGTTTCCACGCAGCAACCTGCAGTGCTGTATAGTGACGCTGTGTTGTCCCTGGACACAAAGTGTTGCTTTCTCCTCTGCCTGGTTTCCACGCAGCAACCTGCAGTGCTGTATAGTGACGCTGTGTTGTCCCTGGACACAAAGTGTTGCTTTCTCCTCTGCCTGGTTTCCACGCAGCAACCTGCAGTGCTGTATAGTGACGCTGTGTTGTCCCTGGACACAAACTGTTGCCTGGTTTTCCACGCAGCAACCTGCAGTGCTGTAGTGACGCTGTGTTGTCCCTGGACACAAAGTGTTGCTTTCTCCTCTGCCTGGTTTCCACGCAGCAACCTGCAGTGCTGTATAGTGACGCTGTGTTGTCCCTGGACACAAAGTGTTGCTTTCTCCTCTGCCTGGTTTCCACGCAGCAACCTGCAGTGCTGTATAGTGACGCTGTGTTGTCCCTGGACACAAAGTGTTGCCGTTCTTCCTTCTCACAGGTGTCCTGTACATTTCTTAAATGATTTATTTATTTATAGAAGCCTTGCATTCTGGTCTCTTTTTTTACCACTGGACCTTTTACATACATCATGTTTGATTCTTTTCCTGAAATAAAAGGAATGGGGTGTAGTTTCCCCAAACATGGTGTAATGTGTGTGTTCTCTTTACTCATTCTGTGCGGTGTGAAATGTGTTCGGACGTGCAAGGGTTTGTGAGCGAGTGTGTGTGTGGATTGGGTGGGGGTTGGTTATGTGCGTTTGTGGGTGGGTGTGCAAATATACACCTACGTGTGAGGGCTCTGCGGCCCAGTGGTCAGCGGCTTGACCTGCAGTGGCGTTTGGCTAGTGGGTGTGGTGTTTGAAGCTGCACGGTTCCCGAGTTACATCCTTGCCAAGTACTTTACTCGGATTGCTTCTCCCCACCCAGGAGTAAGGGCAAAGGTGGGTTACTGTAGTGCGTTAACCTTTGTAAGCAGCCACGAGCCAGTATCAGGGTGGAGTTGTGCTGGCGCCTGTCTCACCGTATCTGTTGTCAGGGGCCTGTCTCACCGTGTCTGTTGTCAGGGGCCTGTCTCACCATATCTGTTGTCAGGGGCCTGTCTCACCGTGTCTGTTGTCAGGGGCCTGTCTCACTGTGTCTGTTGTCAGGGGTCTGTCTCACCGTATCTGTTGTCAGGGGCCTGTCTCACAGTATCTGTTGTCAGGGGCCTGTCTCACCATATCTGTTGTCAGGGGCCTGTCTCACTGTGTCTGTTGTCAGGGGCCTGTCTCACCATATCTGTTGTCAGGGGCCTGTCTCACTGTGTCTGTTGTCAGGGGCCTGTCTCACTGTGTCTGTTGTCAGGGGCCTGTCTCACCGCCTCTGTTGTCAGGGGCCTGTCTCACCATATCTGTTGTCAGGGGCCTGTCTCACCGTATCTGTTGTCAGGGGCCTGTCTCACCGTGTCTGTTGTCAGGGGCCTGTCTCACCGTATCTGTTGTCAGGGGCCTGTCTCACTGTGTCTGTTGTCAGGGGCCTGTCTCACCATATCTGTTGTCAGGGGCCTGTCTCACCATATCTGTTGTCAGGGGCCTGTCTCACTGTGTCTGTTGTCAGGGGCCTGTCTCACCGTGTCTGTTGTCAGGGGCCTGTCTCACCGTATCTGTTGTCAGGGGCCTGTCTCACCATATCTGTTGTCAGGGGCCTGTCTCACCGTATCTGTTGTCAGGGGCCTGTCTCACCGTATCTGTTGTCAGGGGCCTGTCTCACCGTATCTGTTGTCAGGGGCCTGTCTCACTGTGTCTGTTGTCAGGGGCCTGTCTCACCATATCTGTTGTCAGGGGCCTGTCTCACCATATCTGTTGTCAGGGGCCTGTCTCACCGTATCTGTTGTCAGGGGCCTGTCTCACCGTATCTGTTGTCAGGGGCCTGTCTCACCGTGTCTGTTGTCAGGGGCCTGTCTCACCGTATCTGTTGTCAGGGGCCTGTCTCACCATATCTGTTGTCAGGGGCCTGTCTCACCGTGTCTGTTGTCAGGGGCCTGTCTCACCGTATCTGTTGTCAGGGGCCTGTCTCACCATATCTGTTGTCAGGGGCCTGTCTCACCGCCTCTGTTGTCAGGGGCCTGTCTCACCATATCTGTTGTCAGGGGCCTGTCTCACCGTATCTGTTGTCAGGGGCCTGTCTCACCATATCTGTTGTCAGGGGCCTGTCTCACCGCCTCTGTTGTCAGGGGCCTGTCTCACCATATCTGTTGTCAGGGGCCTGTCTCACCGTATCTGTTGTCAGGGGCCTGTCTCACCATATCTGTTGTCAGGGGCCTGTCTCACCGCCTCTGTTGTCAGGGGCCTGTCTCACCATATCTGTTGTCAGGGGCCTGTCTCACCGTATCTGTTGTCAGGGGCCTGTCTCACCATATCTGTTGTCAGGGGCCTGTCTCACTGTGTCTGTTGTCAGGGGTCTGTCTCACCGTATCTGTTGTCAGGGGCCTGTCTCACCGTATCTGTTGTCAGGGGCCTGTCTCACCGTGTCTGTTGTCAGGGGCCTGTCTCACCGTATCTGTTGTCAGGGGCCTGTCTCACCGTGTCTGTTGTCAGGGGCCTGTCTCACCGTGTCTGTTGTCAGGGGCCTGTCTCACCGTGTATGTTGTCAGGGGCCTGTCTCACCGTGTCTGTTGTCAGGGGCCTGTCTCACCGTGTCTGTTGTCAGGGGCCTGTCTCACTGTGTCTGTTGTCAGGGGCCTGTCTCACTGTGTCTGTTGTCAGGGGCCTGTCTCACCGTGTCTGTTGTCAGGGGCCTGTCTCACCGTGTCTGTTGTCAGGGGCCTGTCTCACTGTGTCTGTTGTCAGGGGCCTGTCTCACTGTGTCTGTTGTCAGGGGCCTGTCTCACCATATCTGTTGTCAGGGGCCTGTCTCACCGTATCTGTTGTCAGGGGCCTGTCTCACTGTGTCTGTTGTCAGGGGTCTGTCTCACCGTATCTGTTGTCAGGGGTCTGTCTCACCGTATCTGTTGTCAGGGGCCTGTCTCACCGTATCTGTTGTCAGGGGCCTGTCTCACCATATCTGTTGTCAGGGGCCTGTCTCACCATATCTGTTGTCAGGGGCCTGTCTCACCGTATCTGTTGTCAGGGGCCTGTCTCACCATATCTGTTGTCAGGGGCCTGTCTCACTGTGTCTGTTGTCAGGGGTCTGTCTCACCGTATCTGTTGTCAGGGGCCTGTCTCACCGCCTCTGTTGTCAGGGGCCTGTCTCACCGTATCTGTTGTCAGGGGCCTGTCTCACCGTGTCTGTTGTCAGGGGCCTGTCTCACCGTGTCTGTTGTCAGGGGCCTGTCTCACCGCCTCTGTTGTCAGGGGCCTGTCTCACCATATCTGTTGTCAGGGGCCTGTCTCACTGTGTCTGTTGTCAGGGGCCTGTCTCACCGCCTCTGTTGTCAGGGGCCTGTCTCACCATATCTGTTGTCAGGGGCCTGTCTCACCGTGTCTGTTGTCAGGAGCCTGTCTCACCGTGTCTGTTGTCAGGGGCCTGTCTCACCGCCTCTGTTGTCAGGGGCCTGTCTCACCATATCTGTTGTCAGGGGCCTGTCTCACTGTGTCTGTTGTCAGGGGCCTGTCTCACCGCCTCTGTTGTCAGGGGCCTGTCTCACCATATCTGTTGTCAGGGGCCTGTCTCACCGTGTCTGTTGTCAGGGGCCTGTCTCACCGTGTCTGTTGTCAGGGGCCTGTCTCACCGTATCTGTTGTCAGGGGCCTGTCTCACCGTGTTTGTTGTCAGGGGCCTGTCTCACCATGTCTGTTGTCAGGGGCCTGTCTCACCATGTCTGTTGTCAGGGGCCTGTCTCACCGTGTCTGTTGTCAGGGGCCTGTCTCACCGTATCTGTTGTCAGGGGCCTGTCTCATTGTGTCTGTTGTCAGGGGCCTGTCTCACTGTGTCTGTTGTCGGGGGCCTGTCTCACCATATCTGTTGTCAGGGGCCTGTCTCACCGTATCTGTTGTCAGGGGCCTGTCTCACTGTGTCTGTTGTCAGGGGCCTGTCTCACCATATCTGTTGTCAGGGGCCTGTCTCACCATATCTGTTGTCAGGGGCCTGTCTCACCATATCTGTTGTCAGGGGCCTGTCTCACCGTATCTGTTGTCAGGGGCCTGTCTCACCATATCTGTTGTCAGGGGCCTGTCTCACCATATCTGTTGTCAGGGGCCTGTCTCACCATATCTGTTGTCGGGGGCCTGTCTCACCATATCTGTTGTCAGGGGCCTGTCTCACCGTATCTGTTGTCAGGGGCCTGTCTCACCGTATCTGTTGTCAGGGGCCTGTCTCACCGTATCTGTTGTCAGGGGCCTGTCTCACCGATGAAAATTGCTGTATAAGACTTACTTTCATCGTTATTTTTTTAGTATTAATAT
Source organism: Theodoxus fluviatilis (assembly GCA_034096865.1). Lineage (NCBI taxonomy): Eukaryota > Metazoa > Mollusca > Gastropoda > Cycloneritida > Neritidae > Theodoxus > Theodoxus fluviatilis. Next base: position 70,699 of record JAWQFJ010002700.1, on the reverse strand, counting down.
AATGTGTTGTGTGTGTGTGTGTGTGTGTGTGCGCATGCAGACAGGCTTGCACGATTTCTTGTTGTTTGACTCCCACCTCCATTCTCTCTCTCTCTCTCTCTCTCTCTCTCTCTCTCTCTCTCTCTCTCTCTCTCTCTCTCTCTCTCTCTCTCTCTCTCTCCCTCCCTCCCTCCCTCCCTCCCTCCCTCTCTCCCTCCCTCTTCACCTCCAACTGTATTCCTGATTGATTATTCATATCTGTTTTACCCCAAAACCCAACTGCCCTAAGTAGTGCAAGTCGATGGAATGACAAGACGAGGTCGGGCAGCTAACAGCTAGCGTCCCTCCCAACCTCTGCAGCCCTCTCGACAGGAGAACAAGTGTTGCTTTCCAAGAAAGTGATGGGCGTGGGAAGGACGTGCTACTTCAGCATGGTGACACCTTCACAGTAATCAGAAATTTGGTCAAGCAAACCGGACCCCCAAAAAGTTGTTTCTGGTCACCCAACCCACCCTATACTTTGTTGTAGACCTTACACTTTTGTTTCGCTGCTGGAAACACGCACACACACACACACACACACACACACAAAATAAGCACACACACCTACATGAATGATTTTTGACTCACATGCGAAGCAAAAGTGAGTCTATGTACTGAGCCGTGTCGTCCGTCCGTCCGGGCGTCCGTCCGGGCGTCCGTCCGGGCGTCCGTAAAAAACTTAAACGTTGGATTTTTCTCGGAGACTATTAAGTCTATCAACACCAAATGTGGCATGATGGTGTATGATGACAAGGCCTCAAAAAACATACATAGTGACTTGACCTTGCTTCCAGGTCAAGGTCACAGGAGCCATAAATGTGGTCTCAAAAACAGTCATTTTTCACATTTTCCCAATTTTCTCCCACGTTATTGAGAATGGCGACCTTAGCTACAAGTGGTATATAGATCAAAGCAAGCCCTATCTTTTGATACCAGTTTGGTTGACCTTGCTTCAAGGTCAAGGTCACAGGAGCTCTTCAAAGTTGGATTGTATACATATTTTGAAGTGACCTTGACCCTGAACTATGGAAGATAACTGTTTCAAACTTAATAATTATGTGGGGCACATGTTATACTTTCATCATGAGACACATTTGGTCACATATCATCAAGGTCAAGGTCACTTTGACCCTTATGAAATGTGACCAAAATGGGGTAGTGAACCACTAAAAGTGACTATATCTCATGGTAGAAAGTGCCAATAAGCACCATTGTGCTTCCTATGTCTTGAATTAACAGCTTTGTGTTGCATGACCTTGGATGACCTTGACCCAAGGTCACATGTATTTTGGTAGGAAAAATGTGTAAAGCATTTCTTTGTGTATGATGTCATTGGTAGGTTTAGTTGTTTGACCTTGACCTTGAAGGTCACCTGAAGGTCAAGGTCATATAAAGGTCAAGCATGTGAGTCGTATGGGCTTTGCCCTTCTTGTTCACTACAATGGATAATAACTATTTCGTGTATTAAACATCGTTTTCCAAGTGTAAGAAACGTTTTTCCGTGTCTACGGAAGGGCAACCTTGTTATCATAACAATGATACATTAAAAAAGTTTCTACCGACCTACCCTTTTTTAAAAATTGGTCACAGTATCTGAAACGAACAATTCTCTCTCTCTCTCTCTCTCTCTCTCTCTCTCTCTCTCTCTCTCTCTCTCTCTTTTTTCTCTCTCTCTCTCTCTCACACACACACACACACACATACACACGCACACTCTTAAGTCCTAGGCAAGACATTCACGTTCAAAACATTCAGCGTATGATTTGAATGGTGTTCAGTCTCTGTTGAGATGAAACGGATGCGAGCAAAATCAGTTGTAGGTGGACTGGTATATATACTATAACTAGCCGCTTCGCGGCCAGGCACTGTGCAAAGCGCCAAAGCCACATACAAAGCCAAATTCTTCAGCCGCCATTTTTTTCTCATTACGTAACCATGATAACCAAAAAAAATCGTTCACAGATCTTCATTTGACTTTACCTACCCACACACCAAATTTCGGTCAAATCTTTGAGTTTTCGGCGGCCATTTTTTAATCCCACCATGACATGACCCCGGCCCACACCTAACCCCATACCAAGTTTTAATTCGATGGGAACTCCTGTGTCTCAGGCGGCTTCGCCGCCTTCGACACAGTCGTCAAAATTTTTCAGCCGCCATTTTGTTTTTCTTTTCACGTAACCATGGTAACCAAAAAAATTGTTCACAGATCTTCATCATCTGACTTTACCTACCCACACTTTTTGGTCAAATCGGAGCACTTTGAGTTTTCGGCGGCCATCTTGTTTGTGCCCACTTCCGGTTACCATGGCAACGCCATTTTTTAAAACCCCGCCATGACCTGACCCTGGCCCACATCTAACCCCATTCCAAGTTTTAAGTCGATGGGAACTCCTGTGTCTCAGGCGGCTTTGCCGCCTTCGACACAGTCGTCCATTGTTTCCTCAGCTGCCATTTTGTTTTTCTCGTGACGTAACCATGGTAACCGAAAAATTTGTTCACAGATCTTCATCATCTGACTTTATCTACCCACACACCAAATTTCGGTCAAATCGGAGCACTTTGAGTTTTTGGCGGCCATCTTGTTTGTGCCCACTTCCGGTTACCATGGCAACGCCATTTTTTTTAACCCCACGTTGACCTGACCCCGGTCCACACCTAACCCCATACCAAGTTTCAAGTCGATCGGAATAAAACTGTGGAAACGTATGAGTGTCACACACACAGACAGACACACAGACGGCGAAAATATATCTGTATTTTCGCTGTGTCTGTGTCTGTGTGTGTGTGTGATACTCATACGTTTCCACAGTTTTATTCCCATCCACTTAAAACTTGGAATGGGGTTAGATGTGAGCCAGGGTCAGGTCATGGTGGGGTTAAAAAAAATGGCGTTGCCATGGTAACCGGAAGTGGGCACAAACAAGATGGCCGCCGAAAACTCAAAGTTCTCCGATTTGACCGAAATTTGGTGTGTGGGTTGGTAAAGTCAGATGATGAAGATCTGTGAACAAAATTTTCGGTTACCATGGTTACGTCACGAGAAAAACAAAATGGCGGCAGAGTAAACAATGGACGACTGTGTCGAAGGCGGCGAAGCCGCCTGAGACACAGGAGTACACAGTTTTATTCCCATCGACTTAAAACTTGGTATGGGGTAAGGTGTGGGCCGGGGTCAGGTCATGGTGGGGTTAATAAAATGGCGTTGCCATGGTAACCGGAAGTGGGCACAAACAAGATGGCCGCCGAAAGCTCAAAGTGCTCCGATTTGACCGAAATTTGCTGTGTGGGTAGGGGAAGATCTGTGAACAAAGTTTTTGGTTATCATGGTTACGTAATGAAAAAAACAAAATGGCGGCTGAACAATTTGGCTGTGTATGTGGCTGTGACGCTTTGCGCATTGCCTGGCCGCGAAGCGGCTAGTACATGTATAGAGAGAGATACATGTAGAGGCCAAATAAAGGTATCGTCCGCCCAATATGTGACCCTCCATCACAAAATGAGTCTCTCGTGGCGCTTGGAAGATTTTGAGATATATATGCATATTTTTATGAAATCAAGGGAACAAGCTTTACAAAGGTGCAAAAATGATCGAGATCTGACTATTTTTTGCGAAGTTACATCATTTTAAAGATAGTTTGCCAAATAAGCTCATGTTTGAGAAAAACGCATTTGAAAGTTTTTTAAGGAAATTTGATCAGTTTCCTTAGCAACCGTAATCTCAGACTTATGAAATTTGGCACAGGGATTAGGTCATATATGGGCAAGGGTGTTATAAAATTTGATTGCATTATCTTGACTTACTTTTACTTATTTGGTGTTTTTAATGGGATGATGTATAGCATAATAATGGGCAGCTAATGACTTTTTAGTAAAAATATTTTTTTTCATTTCTGACAAGTCAATAATTACATTTTTGACAGATACTAACTTGCAGTATACAAAAACAGAATGAGTTATGACTTTGCTGTTGTCATGTGACCAATATAGCCGACTGGTCTATAAATAGTATCAAATCTTGAGTTCTCGTTTTCTCCATTAAATGTGCAGATATTTGGTCAAAACTTAGTATATATGTTATTCAAACATAGATTTAGCTTACTGACTAGAACTGCTTGTTTTGAAGAAAACATTTTAAAAGGAAAAATAGAATAAATTGTACACTACTAAGAAAATGTACATTTTCTCCATTACTTCTTTTCTACTCGCCTACGAGTCCAACACCAGCCTCCTATTTTCAAGAAAATGTACAGTAATAGTTTCACAACAATCATTTATAGCTCAGATTCAGATGCGTGGTCTTACGATCGTTCGATGCGGGAAATTGAACACCAAGCAAACAAAGTGAACATATTCGTGTGTCTAGAGGTCGATTTCATTAAAAAGACTTTCACACACAATAAAGTATAGTCTCTAGATTCTAAAACAGTCAAAAGCTAAAAAAACGACCATTTTGACCCCATCATACTTTATTTGGCTATTACGCAAAACTATATGAGTGCGCAAGCATCTCATTTAGTCGTGGAGGGTCACATATTACAATCTCTGCCACGAATACTGACGTGTAATTATCGGCAATCTGTTTAGTTCATATTTGATAATCTGCTACTGTGTTGATCATGTTTCATGTTGTCATCGCAGTTTTTCTTGTATTGTTGTAATTTGTGTCTGTTTTTTTATCGTCCATGGATCCGAGTCATCTGCTTCATTGTATTCTATCTGTCTTTGCGTTTCGCTAAGGTCTCCTTTGCACCGTTGTCCGTCGGGGCTGTATTTGCTTTTGCTTCAAATTTGTCATAATTATATGAGAGGGAGTTTTATGTTTATATACACAACGTACCAATCTTCACTATGTGATCCAGTCTCACCGTAAAGATAGCAATGCGGGGTTGTTCACGGAATCACGTACTCTTTATAACAGGCATCGAGAGAAAATGGAGCCAAGAATTTCATATATCATGGCGTCGCTTTTTCCATTTCATAGAACTTTCCCCGCACACGAGTTATTATTCCATATCTTCAAATTATTCCGTTCATTTTGTAACATAGGAATCATGACGTTGCCGTTCGTATTTTGATTGCTGAAATAAAGTAATTTGCTTTCTATCCAAATAAAATGTTGGAATACATCGATTCATCATTCTTGTGCACGTGCTAAGGAGCCGTTTCAAACTCCAAACGTACAGCCCACAGTGGTTGGCGTGCATCGTGCCACAGTAGACGCAGTCTGCAATGTCTGCCTCCAACGCTTTGGTCTTGACAGATGCCTTTTCGCAGGCTACACAAAGAGGTCTGGATACCAGTAGTTCCTCAAACTCAAGTCAGGGCGTTAGCCTTCTTTTTTATACTTAATAATCTTTATTCAGGCAGAATACATTTAAACGTGCATAAACGATGTCTGTGGTAAAGAAAACACTTTCTTAGTGTTTAGCAACATAAATTGCGGCGGAGAAGATTTACCTCCCCTTGAAGTCACTGGGGCGGGTTTCAAAATGCGAAGATCTCGGTAGATCTACGCAGATCTCGCCAATTGGGCAGTTTCATTCTTTGCTTGCTCGCGAGCCAATCGTAGACGAGCATAGATTGAGCGAGGCAGTTTGAGCGGTGCCTAGCTAGTGAGATTCAAGATGGCGGACAGCATGAGCATCGTGTCACTAGGAGTGACGTTTTCATTCTGAACACAGAGATGTAGTATCTCTGACACAGGTTGGTCACGTGACTTCGGCTCCACATTCCATTGATTCTACCAATCAAAATTCAACATGATCAGAAGACCATGAAGAGTAAAAAGAGGCGATTCTATTTCACTCCAATTATTTATCCCGATAGATAAACACTAATTTGGTGTTCTAATAAAACTAATCTATGAGATTTTCAGGAAATCATTTGAGAACTACTTTTAGCGCGAACGTGTCTATAAGGTTGCAAACTGCCTTGAGCACGTGCGATTGTGTATAGTATTACCAAAGATTATACAGGTATGAATAGTCTTTGGTAATACACGCGATCTTTGGACCTACTATAAACGCAGCGAAAAGGATTCCTATGGGTCCGGACTGGTTTCGTGAATCTATGGTTATACTCTCGCAAGTAAATGCTTTCTGGCCGGAACCTGTGGTCTAACTGCCTTCACACTGTTTGACGAGCTCCACACTTCGATCATTCGGTGTCGACTGATGGAGTCAGTAAGTGATTTAACGTTAATCGAATGGAAGTTTCTTCTGTAGGAATCCGTCCGATTCCGAAGTTCGATATTATCGGATAGCTCTGAAGAAGTTTTTCTAAGTTTTATCCTTCTAAGCATACATTAAATTAATGATTCCTCATCAGCAAAAGCACTCAGTGGGTTTCTGTGTGTATCGAAGATTATGCAGACGGGATTGGTTGCCTTACTCGCTCAATGAAGTATAAATATTGCTGTTGTATTCAAAGTCCTTATAATTAGTAGAGTTCACAATATTACACTCTTGTGATTCGAATTTTACTGCATACAAGTTTTACATTCATGGGAAATCGATGTTTAGAAAATGAACTGACGGAAAAATGGCTGCCATTATCGAGTGTATCACAACAAGCGGAGGAATACACTCACGATGTGATATGGCATTCAGCGTGGCCGAGACTCTGTGTTCAGAACGGTGGTATGCATGTTATGGAAGATTTAAGGCTATCACGTGACCAACCTGTTGCTGAGACTATATTCACTAGTCTCAGCCACGCTGAATGTGACGTTTTTGGACGAGTCTTCGGTTAACTTTAACTTTCTTGGTTTACGGTAAGGTTTGAGGTTATTGTGTAAATTGAACATTTTTATTACCACTACCTATGCCCTGATAAGTGACTCCTGAGCCTAGTGCAGTCAAAGACCCTATGTACACTACCGCGCACTAGCGATTTTCCTTTACGCAAAGGGAGGTCAGAATGTAGAGTTACGTCTCTTTGCGAGAGAATTTTCAATTCGAACTTAATGCAGGATTTCTCACCGTCAACCACACATTGTGCACACAATAAAGAAAAAAATCGTAATCTACTTCAATTGTCCAGCTGAGATTGCAGCGAGGTGACAAATTAAGGCACACATGAGTCAGCAGAGAACGAATTATCGAATATTTTCAGTGTCGAAGTGTCACAAAACATAAACCCTAGTCTCGGTCGTCGCCATCTTGGATCTTCGCTCGCCGCTGGGGTAGTTTCTTTTTTAGCTAGCTCTTACTGCGAAGAAAGATCTTGCGACCAAGATCGACTACCTATTTTGAAACCCGCCCCTGGAGTGAGTAAGCGACGAAAGAATGCTGTAAAATGTCAACTTTCACTTGACTGCTCGAGGCAAGCATTTCAAGCTGGAATACCATCTGTCCTGGAACCAACCGGGCTCGACAGAGGCGACGGCAAGCGACCAGATGGGATGACCATCTTCCCCTTCTCCAACGGCCGAAGCTTGGTCTGGGATGTGACTTGCGTGAATTCTTTCGCCCCCCGTAACATCATTTTCAGCGCCATGCAACCGTCATCTGCAGCAGAGGCAGCGGAAGGGGCGAAGAGGACGAAATACCACATCCTGGCCGAACGACACCGCTTCGAGCCCCTCGCCTTCGAGACCACCGGAGTCTTTGGTCCTTCAACACTCAAGACCATCGAGGAAATTGGACGAAGACTGAAGGGGGAGACGGGCGAGCCACGGGAGACCATGTGGCTCAAACAGCGAATCGGGATGGCTATCCTCCGAGGCAATGCCTTCTGTGTCCTTGCCTCATCCAGGTCCCGAGATGAACAATAATTCAAAATGCCATTTATACACTAACCCATACATGAAGAAGGATAAACCCTTCCAATATCGCGGAATGTATTAGCCTTATTAGGAACATGGATGACACCAGCGGTGTCCGTTTGAAGCATCGTGGCATAACACTATACATGCCTAGTAGTTTATCTCTGGCAGTTTATTCGTGTTTTAGAAGTAAATAAATACGCGTTACACGTTACTGTGATTAAATAACCTTCACCTTCACATTTGGAGACGTAATTTTCGTCGGCATGCCAACAAACCCACAGCTTGTACTGTTTTTCTTCGTCCGCCTGACTTGAAACGACGTCGCAGCTCGATGCATCTCATGCAAAACATAAATATGCCCCCATCTCCTCTGCATCCAGCATCGACGCTCTTTCAAAGGCCGAACGAAACGCAAATTGTCATTCCGTTGCTACGAATGACTTTACCCAGAACACCAATGGCTGGAGACGCGTTGTCGTCACTTCCGGAGTTATTTGTAGAAACCACGTGCTTTTACTTTCAGCCATGTTGGTAGGAGGCGAGCGAGCACTGTACGTCTGCTAAGCTGTGCTACGGGAGACGTGCAACCATGCCGACTTCTTGCTGCGTGAAAGACTGTATTAATAGCCGACAAAAAAAACAAATGAAGAGGAGTCAAACGCTCATACTACTTTATCACACACACAGTTCAGTCTCTTAACCCTGAGATGGGTTTTTGAGGCACCACTGATGACTTTCGGACAATCTTCCTCCATCGATCTCTATCCTCTGTGGCTCGCTGTGAGTCAGCAAAGGTCAAGCCTGTCCATTCTTTGATGTTGTCTTCCCACCTCTTTCTCTGCCTGCCTCTCCTTCTCCCACCTGGTACGGTACCTTGCAGGATGGTCTTGGCCAGCCCACTGCCTCTTGACACGTGACCGTACCACTTCAGCTTTCTGCTTTTCACGATTGAGAGCAGGTCTTCGTACTGTCCAAATGCTCTCCTGATCCTGTTGCTGACTTCCTCATTCGTGACATGGTCTTTATATGAGATGTTCAGAATCTTGCGGTAGCATCTCATTTCTAGGGTTTGTATCCGTCTCTATAGTTCAGATGTGAGTGTCCAGGACTCGCATGCATACAAGAATACGGAGATGGCCAGCGTGCGCATGAGCCTGATCTTCGACGCGAGAGTGATATTTCTTTCACGCCATATTGGCTTCAACTTTGCCAATGCTGCTGTTGTTTGTGCTATCCTGAACTACTTTATACCAGCAGAGAAAACCAATCAAGGTCCGATTGTGCAAAGGGTGACCGAAGCTAGACGAAGAGGATGGAAAAAGATTTACAGAATAGATCTGATCTTTGTCCGGGCTTCGAGACAAATACCCGGCGAGAATGAGCAGACATCTCCCACGAATCCTGCTACGAAGAATCGATAGGCTTCCAGAGCCCTATTCTTCTTAAACTCTTCCAGTTTGTACGCCGATGCTCCGAGTACAACAATTAAATATGTCTATGGCACTCGTTGACGGAATGTTCCTCAATTCCGGATTAAGTTGGTCCTTCGTCAGCTGGTATGGATGGATGAATGGATGGATGGATGGATGGATGGATGGATGGATGGATGGATTGATGGATGGATGCATGGATGGATGGATGGATGGATGGATGGATGGGTGTGGATGGATGGATGGATGGATGGATGGATGGATGGATGGGTGGATGGATGGATAGGTGGGTGGATGGATGGAGTTTTACGGCTTATCAGCCTTTGTAGGCTATGTAAGGCCACCGAGTATAAAAACCACTATAGAATAGTTCCGAGTCAGCGCAAATCTAGTCACGATGTTCCTAGTTATTCACCTGTTACGAATCGCGAAGGGAGACGCGGTGGGTCAATTCTTACCCCCCCCCCCCCCCCTAATCCACAAGGGGCGTCAGCTGGTATGGATCGAGCCCGCCGATCACCTCAATTTTGTTGAGGTAACGTCGACGGGCATCGAGCTTGAGAAAGTCAACGTAACGCGTTTTCTTCTTTACGGACATCACCTTAGAAAGAACAATGTATCAACTAACTCTGATTTAGATGTTGGTTTCTTGGCATAGCCAGCTTACCATGTCAGAGCAGATGAAACAAATGAGAGAAAAGCGAAACGATCACTCGTGCGCTTAGTTTTTATGCATATCCGGGACACTCTCCGCAGTGTGTTTTGTTTGCTTTGTAAGGATTGAGCACTATCTGTAAGTGTAAAAATGGTCAGTTATTAGTATAATCGGTGATTTTAGTTGTCATGAAACTTTGATTTGAGCTTTAATGCCATTTTCTTGTCATCATCTTGCACGTCACATTACGCCGAATGCGGGCAAGTTGGTCATGCACTCATCGACTCGACGATTGTGAATTTTTGGTTCTCGCCAGACCAGGGAAACGAAATTGTCAATTCAAGCCAGAACTAAACAGTTATCTGCTGCCACTCATTCGAGCGTTGTATGAAACATTATATCACACTAGCTCGATCATCTGCTGGCGTTGTGTCTACGGTTCGTTCGCGTTTGTCTGCTAGGTACGTACGATGTGGTTTCTTTACTTATATTCTGTGGGTTTTGTGCAGAAAGTATACGTTACAATGGTCTAGTATGACTATTTTCGATGAGTTTTTAATATAATTAATCTGTTTGCATGCTTTAATGTCATCCTTATGCCACGATCTAGTGATCATCTCTCCTCAACACTGACCCGAAACATACCCCAACATATAGCACCGGAAGTTATGTAACCTACCATCATGGCTGTGCTGCTAATTACCATATGACCCCTAGTGAACTCTTCTCCGGCCATTCTACTGATGCGCAACATTTCAAAGAACTACTGAAGTCACCGCGATCATGCGATCATGCCACGTGGTTTGTGAGATTCTGTATCATTGGTTTGTATCACTGTCTACAGCCGAAGTAATCCGAGTGTAAAAGAACAGTCAGACTGCCTGTCATGTCTGGAGAGTAGTCAGTCTGCCCGTCATGTCTGGAGAACTGTCAGACTGCCCGTCATGTCTGGAGAACAGTCAGACTGCCTGTCATGTCTGGAGAGTAGTCAGACTGCCTGTCATGTCTGGAGAACTGTCAGACTGCCCGTCATGTCTGGAGAGTAGTCAGTCTGCCCGTCAAGTCTGGAGAACTGTCAGACTGCCCGTCATGTCTGGAGAACAGTCAGACTGCCCATCATGTCTGGAGAACAGTCAGACTGCTCGTCATGTCTGGAGAACAGAGACCCCTAAGTATAAGCTGTTTTAGGTAAATGCCAGCAGGAAGCCAGCACTAGCCATTATGCCATTGTACAAGTACTAGCCTTGTTAGAGAATGGATCATATGGAATTCACATCGATGGGTGCATGCTTGTGATGTTGCTACTGTGCAAATGTGTTTTGCGAGTTTCAAGGTTTAAATGGTCAGACTGGACAGGAAGTGTCGTGGCCGACTCATACCAAGCCAGAGAACGAACTGGACGCGAGCACAAACAATGCATGACACGCCTTCAAGGTCTAGTTCATATCTCAACTTCGCCTTGTCATCCGAAGTCCACGAATTCGCAATGCAAAAGTCGCTGGTTTTCTCTCAAGGCACAACACTCAGCAGCAGTAATGCACAATGACAAACACAGTAGCTCGTTCAAGACCCAACACTCAGCAGCAGTAGTGCACAATGACAAACACAGTAGCTCGTTCAAGACACAACACTCAGCAGCAGTAGTGCACAATGACAAACACAGTAGCTCGTTCAAGGCCCAACACTCAGCAGCAGTAGTGCACAATGAGAAACACAGTAACTCGTTCAAGGCCCAACACTCAGCAGCAGTAGTGCACAACGAGAAACACAGTAGCTCGTTCAAGGCACAACACTCAGCAGCAGTAGTGCACAACGAGAAACACAGTAGCTCGTTCAAGACACAACACTAGGCAGCAGTAATGCACAACGAGAAACACAGTCGCTCGTTCAAGGCCCAACACTCAGCAGCAGTAGTGCACAACGAGAAACACAGTCGCTCGTTCAAGACACAACACTCAGCAGCAGTAATGCACAACGAGAAACACAGTCGCTCGTTCAAGACACAACACTCAGCAGCAGTAATGCACAACGAGAAACACAGTCGCTCGTTCAAGACACAACACTCAGCAGCAGTAATGCACAACGAGAAACACAGTCGCTCGTTCAAGGCCCAACACTCAGCAGCAGTAATGCACAACGAGAAACACAGTCGCTCGTTCAAGGCACAACACTCAGCAGCAGTAGTGCACAACGAGAAACACAGTCGCTCGTTCAAGGCACAACACTCAGCAGCAGTAATGCACAACGAGAAACACAGTCGCTCGTTCAAGGCACAACACTCAGCAGCAGTAGTGCACAACGAGAAACACAGTCGCTCGTTCAAGGCACAACACTCAGCAGCAGTAATGCACAACGAGAAACACAGTAGCTCGTTCAAGGCCCAACACTCAGCAGCAGTAATGCACAACGAGAAACACAGTAGCTCGTTCAAGGCCCAACACTCAGCAGCAGTAGTGCACAATGAGAAACACAGTAGCTCGTTCAAGGCCCAACACTCAGCAGCAGTAATGCACAACGAGAAACACAGTCGCTCGTTCAAGGCCCAACACTCAGCAGCAGTAATGCACAACGAGAAACACAGTAGCTCGTTCAAGGCACAACACTCAGCAGCAGTAATGCACAACGAGAAACACAGTCGCTCGTTCAAGGCCCAACACTCAGCAGCAGTAGTGCACAACGAGAAACACAGTCGCTCGTTCAAGACACCGAACTCTGGATCGATCGATCGGCGATTGAAACTCGTCACTCGTGAACGACTTGACTCGACCGAACGCCAACCTAGACGCCTTCCGCGATGCATTCTCACCGTCGCGTAGTGTTTATGTGCTCTTCTCAAGGACGTGAGTGAACCAGCAGCTGCAGACTGGTGGTTCCTTGAGATGGCTGACAAGATAATGATATGTCATGCCACGGCTGCGCATCCAGTCTCGGCACCGCTCCAATAGAAACGTATTTCGAAACGACAGTGCTGACTTGCAAGCTCAGCAAGAATTTCTCGAAACTTACACCAAGGGAGGTTACACTACAAACAAAGAGCTAATGTACGCCACAAAATTGCCTGCCTTGAATCGTTTCAGAACTCTTTCACTGAAGCATTGCTAATATAACCATTCACATAATCACATGTATTAATTTCAGAGCAGTTATTAAAAATTATTTAAAAGAAAAAGAACATCAGCCTATAATCTTGTAACTTCTCGCACAGCTCGGGTGTTGATCACAAGCCGATACGTCTGCCAATGCTCACATCCTTGCTGGCGGTTTCCGTCTATTCTCCAAAAGCAACCATTTTGGATCTGCATGCATAGCACCTGCGCGACGGCTATCGAGCGCTCGGTGGTGCTTCGCCTAGCGAGCCGTTCAAGAGTCGAGCATCACCCCGCGCTAGGCAACTTGCAAGACCTCGAGTTGCTAGGAGCCGAGTAGAGTTGTTAGGAGCCGAGTAGAGTTGTTAGGAGCCGAGTAGAGTTGTTAGGAGCCGAGTAGAGTTGTTAGGAGCCGAGTAGAGTTGTTAGGAGCCGAGTAGAGTTGTTAGGAGCCGAGTAGAGTTGTTAGGAGCCGAGTAGAGTTGTTAGGAGCCGAGTAGAGTTGTTAGGAGCCGAGTAGAGTTGTTAGGAGCCGAGTAGAGTTGTTAGGAGCCGAGTAGGCGAGGCTGATGCGAGTACGTAGCGCTGAAATGGTCGGAGTCGGAAACATTCGCGGACACTGTACCTGAGGTACTCTGTCCGATCGGACAGAGTACCCCAGTTTGAAATCTCGTCCTTACAGTCACGTGACATACCGATGATAGCGCTCAGCTCAGACAGCACCCGCCACTCTGACTTCGCACGCCCGGGGAGTTATGCTAAGATCCGGCCGCGTTAATGAATCTGCGTTTTGTGACAAACGTCTTGCTCGGCGGTACTGTACTCCATGCACCTTACCGGTCCGCGTGATTCGGGTGTAATCTTAAGCTAAACGACGTTCCGAATGTTTCCGACTTCGACCATTTCAGCAGCGCCAATAAACGTCGTTTAGCTTAAGATTGCACCCGAAGAAAGCGGACCGTTAAGGTGCATGGAGTAGGCTACAGTACCGCAGAACAAGACATTTGTCACAAAACGTAGATACATTAACGCGGCCGGATCTTAGCATAAATCCCTGGGCGTGCGAAGTGAGTCAGGCGGAGTGGCGGGTGCGGTCTCGTTCTCGTTCAAATGCCGAAATTTCAATCTGGGGTACTCTGTCCGGTCGGACAGAGTACCTCGGGTACAGTGTCCGCAAATGTTTCCGACTTCGACCATTTCAGCAGTACTTAATTAGCTGCAAGCCAAGCCTAGTATGCCGGGACTGGGGCGAGCCAGAAATAACTTGCCTTCCAATTTCCGAGGAAGTCAGTCACAAAGTAGCTAGCGCCAGCCTCAGCCTAAGCATCTTGTGCTGGCTGCGATCCTACGCGTGCGTCGCCGTCACGGAAATGCGCACTTGAGGAATGATACGAGGGGCGTGAACAACGCGGCCCGAACTATGATGTCCTGCTGGATGTCGTCCTTCACCCACTCTCAAGAGGCACAAGAGACTCAACACAACTGGAAGTCGTATTCACAAGAGGTCCACTGTAAGTAAAATCTCTCCATCGTGTTCCTGGAGAATTTATCTGCATGTTTGTGATTGTAGGGCAATGTCTGTTCTGGATAAGGAGTTGTACTGGCACGCTTCTGTAGTGCCTATAAGACTAATAACAGACGAAAAGATTATAATCATGGTCATGATCGTGATCAGCAGCAACATCTGCGTCATCATTATCATCACCCTCCTTGTCCTCCTCCTCGTTCTTCTCTTCCCCTCCTCCTCCACCTCTTCCTCCTCCTCCTTCTTCTCCTTGTCCTCCTCGTCCTCGTCCTCCTTCTCCTCCTCTTTGTCCTCCTCCTTCTCCTTGTCCTCCTCCTCCTCGTCCTCCTCCTCCTCCTCCTCGTCCTCGTCCTCGTCCTCGTCGTCCTCCTCCTCCTCCTCCTCCTCCTCCTCCGCCTCCTCGTCCTCCTCCTCCTCGTCCTCCTTCTCGTCCTCCTCCTCGTCCTCCTCCTCCTCCTCCCCCTCCTCCTCCTCCTCCTCCTCCTCCTCCTCCTCCTCCTCCTCCTCCTCCTCCTCCTCCTCCTCCTCCTCCTCCTCCTCCTCCTCCTCCTCCTCCTCCTCCTCCTCCTCCTCCTCAACCACCACCACCACCACCACCACCACCACCACCACCACCACCACCACCACCACCACCTCCTCCTCCTCCTCCTCCTCCTCCTCCTCCTCCTCCTCCTCCTCCTCCCCCTCTTCTTCCCCTCCTCCTCCTCCTCCTCGTCCTCCTCCTCCTCCTCCTTCTCCTCCTCCTCCTCCTCCTCCTCCTCCTCCTCCTCCTCCTCCTCCTCCTCCTCCTCCTCCTCCTCCTCCTCCTCCTCCTCCTCCTCCTCCTCCTCCTCCTCCTCCTCCTCCTCCTCCTCCTCCCTCCTCTTCCTCCTTCCACTCCTCCCCCTCCTACTCCTCGTTGAATTTCAGTTCGTGAATGGGTGGTCATCAAGTCCCTTTGTGACCGGTCTCCTGTGAATGTGAGACGAAGCCGCGAGCTGGCACAAAGACTTGAGGGATGCCTCACAACTCTTTCCAAGATATAAAAAAATATCACTTACAATACTTAATTTCTCAAGGTTTTTTCCTTTGAAAGTTTGCCAAAGTTCGACTGTTATTCTTCGCGTTGAAGGATGTGGAAAAACAACAACATGCCACCTACTCTGCCAGTAACAACCAGGTTTACAATTAAGTTGGTTCTCTTTTCTTTTCTTTTTAATATTCAGAAGAAAATAGACGAACGAAGGTAGTAGGAAGACCGCACTGCTACGCAGTAAACATATTAGGGGAAAGTAAAAGTGGTCAGGCTAGGCATGGGGATGGGGGCTAACGTGGACAGGAAGTATTGAGGGAGGGGCTCTTCCTTGTCACATGACATTTATAGTGGTAATACTGGTGACCACCTTCTCTGAACATTTCCCAGTGGTCCATCGTTGAAAGCATTTTTAACTTCTTTTTAATAAAATGTATTTTTGTGCCATACATGATTCACGACCACTCATATAATTAATCTTCCTCCTCACTGAAATGACATAAAAAATCCGTTAGTAAAAACCAGATCAGTTTCTTTCGTTGTTACAACAATAATCACCGAGACCAGGGAGTCAGGATGAAAAGAGAGGCACGAAGAAGTGAAAGCGGTATTCGATGGAGGGCATTTCATCATATTCGACTATCTATCTCTTCACCATCCAGTGTCTACATTCTACTTCCGTCTGACTGTGCCCCGGCTTATATTTCTTCCCTACATAAGTGACATGGCTGACTGTGTCACAAACAAACCTCTTGAACGGAACAGTCCAAAAGGCCGACGGTCAGAGCAACAGAGATACTGTGATGGTGCGTACGCTTCGTTGAGTTTTGTTCATTTTCACTGCGTTTGACGTCTTTTTTGCTCTCTGTATTGCAATGATATCAGTCTTATATGTTGAACTATAAGAAACAACATAGTCAGATTTGTGTTGATCTTCTTTTTTTGTAACTGTTCATTACATTGCTGAACTCTGTTATCGCAAATTCCAGATAAGAATGGTTTGTCTAGTGACAGTAGTCATGATATTTTTGTAATAACATTAATCATGTTTGGCTTAGCTATTGATCATCAGCTTACTTAAAAGCGCATCATTATGCAAAGAGGAGAACTGCGTGTTGCAGGAAATAAAAAGTCCTTAAAACACGCTGATGTACAAAGAAGGGATTTGGGGGTTGGGGGGGAGGGGGGGGGGGGGGGGGGGGGGATTACGCGCAGCCAAAATATTTTTAAAATAGGTACCTAAACTGTTGCATGACAGACGTGTTCTTGTGTCATCTCAAGCCAAAACATAGTTCTTGATCACTTTAGATAATGCACATCCCGAAGTACATATGCATGAACTGAACACTTGTGAACATAGAAGTGCTCCTGCTAATTCATAGTAGAGACATGATTGAGTTCTTTTCATTTTTAAAGCACTAGGGTCAAATAAGGTGCACACAGTGCTGGGTTGCAGTTTCTAAGTTTACGTGGATATGCAGATATGCAAAGTGGATATGCAGATATGCAAAGTGGATATGCAGATATGCAAAGTCGTCAGGGAATTTTACACCTTTGCTCACAGAACTGCTGCGACTAAAATACGGAACTTAAAGTTCCAAAGAGCGAAATCATGTTTCACTCGCTTTGCCTTTAGTAAAAAGTGTGCATGTGTAGAGTTCGAGAGTTTATTTATGTTCCCTGTGTTGCTACTCCCCTCCAGCGTGCATAACGGACAGTAGCATGGAATTAAAATTACATTCTCATGGTCTTCAAGGAAGTCTAAGTGATAGCTAGGCAAGTGACACCACTGCATGACTCATTGATAGTTTCATTGTGCAAAGTAGCTTTACTCTAGAAATTAGCATGTTTTCTGCATAGGTTGTCAAAGTTAAAGAATGTTTCCATTCAGGTCAGATATCATCACTGCAAACTGTTGTAACTCATGACACAAAAGTAGCATGCAACAATTCATCACCAATGCTGCATATCCCATCTAGATTTGTCTACTTTGTTGTCGCGTACACACAAATGAAGAAAAAAATGTATACATTACTCAGAAGCTGAAAGTGTTGGCTGAAATCTGGGGCAAGAGAAAGGGCTGTACCAGGTTACATCCAGCCATGACAGGCAGGCTGTATCAGGTTACACCCAGCCCATTCTGAACACAGAGATATAGTATCTCTGACACAGGTTGGTCACGTGACTTCGGCTCCACATTCCAATGATTTTACCAATCAAAATTCAACATGATCAGAAGACCATTGAGAGTAAAAAGAGGCGATTCTATTTCACTCCAATTATTTATCCCGATAGATAAACACAAATTTGGTGTTCTAATAAAACTAATTTATGAGATTTTCAGTAAATCATTTGAGAACTACTTTTAGCGCGAACGTGTCTATAAGGTTGCAAACTGCCTTGAGCACGTGCGATTGT
>JAWQFJ010002700.1:37500-47500 GCA_034096865.1 Theodoxus fluviatilis | reverse complement strand
GCACCCATTGCGTGCAGGAGAGAGGAGGAAGCCAGGCACCAGTGCTGCAGGTCTGGAAGAAAGGCACCCATTGCATGCAGGAGAGAGGAGGAAGCTTTGCAACATGGGGATGCCTGCAGAGGAGGTGGAGCTGAAGCAGACAGAAGAGGGGGATAGGGTGGTAGTGCTGGAGTGGAAAACATAACAGGCAGACTGCCAGTGCTTGTCTGTGTGTGCCTTTTTGTCTGCCTGCCTGCCTGCCTGCCTCTCTCTCGTGCGTGCGCGTGCTCACATGCTAATGCAGATGTACATGTATACATGCACAGAAACATACATGCATACATGCCCACACGTGTGCTTGCATGCACACACATGAACACATATTCACACTCACACATACACAAACACACACACAAGCACACACGCACGCATACACAAACACACACACACACACACACACACACCTCTTCTTCAATATCCATGCACTCACACCGCGAGCCACACGAGGTCACACCATGCACCCACAACGCAAGCCACACGAGGTCACACCATGCACTCACACCGCAAGCCACCCGAGGTCACACCATGCACTCACAACGCAAGCCACACGAGGTCACACCATGCACTCGCAACGCAAGCCACACGAGGTCACACCATGCACTCGCAACGCAAGCCACACGAGGTCACACCATGCACTCACAACGCAAGCCACACAAGGTCACACCATGCACTCACAATGCAAGCCACACGAGGTCACACCATGCACTCACAATGCAAGCCACACGAGGTCACACCATGCACTCACAACGCAAGCCTCACGAGGTCACACCATGCACTCACAACGCAAGCCACACGACGTCACACCATGCACTCACAACGCAAGCCACACGAGGTCACACCATGCACTCACAACGCAAGCCACACGAGGTCACACCATGCACTCACAACGCAAGCCACACGAGGTCACACCATGCACTCACAGTTCAGTTCAGTTCAGTTCAGTTCAGTCTCTTAACCCTGAGATGGGTTGTTGAGGCACCACTGATGACTTTCGGACAATCTTCCTCCATCGATCTCTATCCTCTGTGGCTCACTGTGAGTCAGCAAAGGTCAAGCCTGTCCACTCTTTGATGTCTTCCCACCTCTTTCTCTGCCTGCCTGTCCTTCTCCCACCTGGTAAGGTACCTTGCAGGATGCACTCACAACGCAAGCCAAACGAGGTCACACCATGCACTGTGATGGACAGCTGGACAGCTCCACACGCAGGTTTCACTGCAGTGCTGCACTTCGACGTAGCAGTGAAATTTTACCTGGCGACAGCTGTGGCCAGGCAGGCCGTGTTGTGAAGGGGGTCCAGGGAGGGCGGGCCGCTGGCGGGGAGAGGTGGCAGGTTGGCCGTGTGCGCTAATCCCCGTTAGTGGCGCTGCCTTATCCCGAGTGCCGAGCAGCTAATCGTGTTGGCCCTGGATGGCTGCCTGCAGTTATCTAAAGTCGCCTTTCCTTGCCACAGCCTGCCTGCCTTGCTGCCCTGTTATTGCAGTGCCTAATCCCGCTCCCAGCCACCCTGAATGCACACCACCTTTTCTCTCCCCCCCCCCCCCTTATCTGCCTCCCACCCGTCTCTCTGCCTCCCACCCCTCTCTCTGCCTCCCTCCCGTCTCTCTGCCTTCCACCCGTCTCTCTGCCTCCCACCCCTCTCTCTGCCTCCCACCCTTCTCTTTGCCTCCCACCCGTCTGTCTCCCACCCCTCTCTCTTCCTCTTACCCCTTTCTTTGCCTCCTACCCCTTTCTGTCTACCACCCGTCTCTCTTCCTCCTACCCCTCTCTCTGCCTCCCATCCATCTCTCTTCCTCTTACCCCTTTTTTTGCCTCCTACCCCTTTCTGTCTCCCACCCGTCTCTCTGCCTCCTACCCCTCTCTCTGCCTCCTACCCCTTTCTCTGTCTCCCACCCATATCTCTGCCTCCCACCCGTCTCTTTGCCTCCCACCCGTCTCTGCCTCCCATCCCTCTCTCTGTCTTCCACCCGCTCCTCTTCCACCCACCCGTTTCTGTCTTCCATCCCTCTCTCTCACTCCTCTCTCCGCCTCCCACCCGTCTCTGCCTCCCACCCCTCTCTCTGCATCTCACCCGTCTCTCTGCCTCTCACCCGTCTCTGCTTCCCAAACGTCTCTGCCTCCCACCCCTCTCTCTGCATCTCACCCGTCTCTCTGCCTCCCACCTGTCTCTCTGCATCTCACCCGTCTCTCTGCCTCCCACCTGTCTCTCTGCATCTCACCCGTCTCTCTGCCTCCCACCTGTCTCTCTGCATCTCACCCGTCTCTCTGCCTCCCACCCGTCTCTCTGCCTCCCACCCGTCTCTCTGCATCTCACCCGTCTCTCTGCCTCCCACCTGTCTCTCTGCATCTCACCCGTCTCTCTGCCTCCCACCTGTCTCTCTGCATCTCACCCGTCTCTCTGCCTCCCACCCGTCTCTCTGCATCTCACCCGTCTCTCTGCCTCCCACCCGTCTCTCTGCATCTCACCCGTCTCTCTGCCTCCCACCTGTCTCTCTGCATCTCACCCCTTTCTCTGCATCTCACCCGTCTCTCTGCCTCCCACCCGTCTCTGCATCTCACCCGTCTCTCTGCATCTCACCCCTCTCTCTGCATCTCACCCGTCTCTCTGCCTCTCACCTGTCTCTCTGCATCTCACCCGTCTCTCTGCATCTCACCCGTCTCTGCCTCCCACCTGTCTCTGCCTCCCACCCGTCTCTCTGCCTCCCACCTGTCTCTCTGCATCTCACCCGTCTCTCTGCATCTCACCCGCTTCTCCGCCTCTCACCCGTCTCTGTGCCTCCCACCCGTCTCTGCCTCCCACCCGTCTCTGCCTCCCACCCGTCTCTGCCTCCCACCCGTCTCTGCCTCCCACCCCTCTCTCTGCATCTCACCCGTCTCTCTGCCTCTCACCCGCTTCTCTGCCTCTCACCCGTCTCTGTGCCTCCCACCCGTCTCTCTGCATCTCCCCCGTCTCTCTGCATCTCACCCGTCTCTCTGCATCTCACCCGCTTCTCTGCCTCTCACCCGTCTCTGTGCCTTCCACCCGTCTCTGCCTCTCACCCTTATGTGTCTTCCACCCCTCTCTCTGCCTCCCACCCGTGCAGCCGTTCGTTTCAACGCCCCCGTCCTCCTCCCCACTCCACTCCACCCCCCACCAACCCCCCCACCCCCACTCCACTCCACCCCCCACCTCACCACCCCCACTCCACTCCACCCCCCATCTCACCACCCCCACACCACTCCACCCCCACCTCACCACACCCACTCCACTCCACCCCCCACCTCACCACCCCTCCACTCCACCTCCCACCTCACCATCCCCACTCTACTCCCCCCCCCACCTCACCACCCCCACTCCACTCCACCCCCCACCTCACCACCCCCACTCCACTCCACCCCCCACCTCTCCACCCCCACTCCACTCCACCCCCCACCTCACTCCACCCCCACCTCACTCCACCCCCCACCTCACTCCACCCCCCACCCCACTCCACCCCCCACCTCACCACCCCCACTCCACTCCACCCCGCACCTCACCACCCCCACTCCACTCCACCCCCACCTCACCACCCCCACTCCACTCCACCCCCTCCACTCCAGTGTCCTCCTTGATTTCTTCCCGTTACCTCATCTCACCCATTTGATGTAATCCTCCCTCTTTCCCTGTTTAATGGATGGTTGGACATGGATAATTGGATGGATGGATGGATGGATGGATGATTAGATGTGGGAAAAGGATGGATGGATATGGATAATGGATGGTTAGTTGGATGATTGGTTGGATGGATGGATGAATGATTGAATGGAAGGATGATCAGATGAGTGATTGGAAGAATGGATGGATGGATGATGGATGGACGGACGACGGAATGATGAATGGATGGATGGAAAGACAACCAGATGGCCATATAGACATTTATTTGTCATCATCTCTATCGTCTAGGCACACATTCTTTTTGAAGAGAAGAGGAGAGCATTTGGCTGAGAGCAGAGAGGAAGAGGAGAGCATTTGGGTGAGAGCAGAGAGGAAGAGGAGAGCATTTGGCTGAGAGCAGAGAGGAAGAGGAGAGCATTTGGCTGAGAGCAGAGAGGAAGAGGAGAGCATTTGGGTGAGAGCAGAGGAGGAGAGCATTTGGCTGAGAGCAGAGAGGAAGAGGAGAGCATTTGGCTGAGAGCAGAGAGGAAGAGGAGAGCATGTGGGGTGCGAGCAGAGAGGAAGACGAGAGCATTTGGACTGAGAGAGTCTAGAGGAAGAGGAGAGCATTTGGCTGAGAGCACGAGCGGACGAGGAGAGCATTTGGCTGAAGAGCAGTAGAGGCAAGAGTGCGAGCAAAAAATTTTTTTGGCGGGGGTGAGCAGCAGAGAGGAAGAGGGAGAGCCATGTGGGTGAGGGTGGGTCAGAGGAGGAGGAGAACATTTGGCTGAGAGCAGAGGAGGAGAGCATTTGGGTGAGAGCAGAGAGGAAGAGGAGAGCATTTGGCTGAGAGCAGAGAGGAAGAGGAGAGCATTTGGGTGAGAGCGGAGAGGAAGAGGAGAGCATGTGGGTGCGAGACAGTGAGAGAAGACGAGAGGACTTTGGGCTGAGAGCAGAGATGAAGACGAGAGCAGGGGTTGGCTGAGGACGCAGAGAGGGTAAGAACCGAGAGCAATTTGGCTGAGAGCAAGAGGAAGACGAGAGCATTTGGCTGAGAGCAGTAGATGAAGAGGATGAGCATTTGGCTGAGAGCAGAGAGGAAGAGGAGGCATTTGGGTGAGAGCAGAGAGGAAGGAGAGCATTTTGGTGAGAGCAGGAGGAGAGGATCATTTTGGGTAGAGCAGAGAGGAGAGGTCGAATTTGGGTTAGAAGCAGAGAGGAAGAGGAGACATTTGGGTGAGAGCGAGAGTGAGGATATGGGTGAAGCAAGGAAGAGGGAATTTGGGTGAGAGCAGAGAGGAAGAGGAGAGCATTTGGCTGAGAGCAGAGAGGAAGAGGAGAGCATTTGGGTGAGAGCAGAGAGGAAGAGGAGAGCATTTGGGTGAGAGCAGAGAGGAAGAGGATAATTTGGGTGAGAGCAGAGAGGAAGAGGAGAATTTGGGTGAGAGCAGAGAGGAAGAGGAGAGCATTTGGGTGAGAGCAGAGAGGAAGAGGATAATTTGGGTGAGAGCAGAGAGGAAGAGGAGAATTTGGGTGAGAGCAGAGAGGAAGAGGAGCTAGAGGAAGCATGCTCAGAGGCGGCAAAGCAGCACAGACGTCATGGGGAGAGGTTGGACATGGCGTTGCCGCGGGACTGGGGCAGGCAGGCCGCTGTCTCCAGGAGCTGGTTGGCACTGGCAGGCAGCAGTTCTGACTCCAGTCTCACTCTTGGTGGCACTCCTTGAAGGAACCATCTTTGGTCCACCTACAGACAGACCCCACACAGTCGGTTTCCATTTTTTGTTTCAGCGTTTGGCACTATTGTTCTCCTCACCTCCCAAAGTCTTGCACTTCTAATGGATTTGCTTGGCTCCTGTTTTCCACCAGGGAGGAAAGCCGTCGGCGGTGACATCGTCCTCGTCCTCAGCCTTGGAAGACCTGCCCACACTGCTGCCTCGAGAGCAGATGTCAGAGTCTCGGAGCACAGGAGCCAAGACCTCCCCTCCCAGACAGTCGGACTCCACACCCAGCCTGCCCTCTAGCGGTCAGTACCTCCTCAGTGTCCTGCTGTGTTGCCGTCCTGGTCATTCTTGTCTGCTGGTGTCCATGTGTTGGTGTCCAACGGTGTCCATTCTTCAGTGTCCAGGCTGTCCATGCCTTGATGTCCAGTGCTGTCCATGCCTTGATGTCCAGTGCTGTCCATGCCTTGATGTCCAGTGGTCTCAGCTGTGGTGTCCACTTGTTCAGTGGTGATCAATATTATTCAGTGGTTGATCTATCTTTTGCATTGTAAGGGAGCAGTAACTTAGTTATTGTTTTCCAGATCGGATGAACTGTACTCAAGGGATGAACTGTACTCAAGGGATGAACTGTACTCAAGGGATGAACTGTACTCAAGGGATGAAATGTACTCAAGGGATGAACTGTACTCAAGGGATGAACAATTCCTGCCAAGTTTTGTTTTCTTATCGGGACTGGATTGATGTCATTGGAATTTCTCTGCTGTGGGTATATCTCAGTAATCTTGTGCAGGATATGGAAGATGTATTGCAATTGTTCAGTTTTAATTCTCTGTGCTTCTGTCCACCTCTTTTATTAGAGAGAGGCACCTTCTTATTAGCTGTTCAGATCCATTATCGGAGATCGCTCGCTGCAGAAAATGAATTTGTGTCACTTTTTTTGGCTCACGACAGGACGTGATGCCCGGATGTGTCGTGTGGAAGGCCTAGTATAGGCCGTCTGTGTTGTGTAGACTCGGTCAGTGAGGTCCGTTAGTCTGTCGGGATTTGTAGTGGGAACACTGATTTTATCGCCTTTGAGGATCTCTGATCAGTGTGTGTGTTTGTGTGTGTGTGTGTGTGTGTGTGTGCGCATGGGTGCATGCGGGTGCATGTCTGTGCGCGTCTGGCTGGCAGGCTGTCCTTCTGTCTCTCTGTCTCTCTGACTCTGCCTCTGCCTTCCTTCCTCACCCTGTGAGCTAGATATAAGCTCCCCCTTTTTATCGGGTAGTCAGAAGTCAAACTTCCCTTGTGCCACCCACGGAGTTAAAACTAGACTCTACGTCACTATCGTTTCACCCCTTCCCTCTCACTTTTCCCAGTCTGTGCTACTTCCTGTATTCCAACAGCCCCCCCCCCCCCCCCTTACTACCCCTCACCCCCACTCCTACCCCTACCCCTCACCCCCAACCCCACCTCACCCCCACCCCCACACCTCACCCCCACCCCCACCCCCACCCCTCACCCCCTTGCCTCTAGTCCCAGGCATGCTTGCTGCGTGACGCTGGGCCAGGGAGGGACGGGTGATGGGTACTCATAATCCCTCACGATAGCTACCCCTAATCCCGCTCTGGGAGCTGGCTTAATCCCCCATTCCGGCCCTGCCTGATCCCCCATTCAACCCGACCCTAATCCCCCTCCCCGGTCCACGCACTCCTGCCCCCCTCAACCCCTTTCCTCGTCTCGGGGGGAAGGTGGCGTAATCCCTTCTCCCGAGGCTCGTAATCTCCGATCCAGAGACCCCTAATCTCCATCCCAGAGACCTGTAATCTCCATCCCGGAGACTCGTAATCTCCATCCCGGAGACCGCTGATCCCCAGTGCGGGGTGCTGGGGGCGTAAAGCGATTTGGCCTGACGATCAGTTGATGCCATTGCTGCGGTCCTGACGTCACCATGGAAACCTTAAGCCCTCGTGGGTAGAGGACAGGATGAGAGGGTGCTGGCAACACGGGGGATGGGGAATGATAAGGATTGACGGGAAGGCGGGGTGGGGTGGGGGTGGGGGATGGGAGAGTGGCAGAGATGGTCTTCTCTGTTGCTGTAGTGGTAAAAAAGAAGACAGGATGGGAGCTGAGTTTCAATCACTTCTATACGCAGCTGTGGAAACCGCTCCAGGGTGGGTGGCAGCGTCGGGGTGGGGTTTCTGCTTGGGTAGAGTGTGTGTGTCTGTGTGTGTGTGTGGGGGGGGGGGGGGGGATGGGGTCCGTGTGTGTGTGTGTCGGTGTGTGTGTTGGTGTGTGTGTGTCTGTCGGTGTCGGTGTCTGTGTTTGCGTGTGTGTGTGTGTGTGTGTGTGGTGTGTGTGTGTGTCGGGGGGGGGGGGGCTGGGGGGGGGGGGTGTCGGGGTGTGTGTGTGTGTGTCGGCGTGTGTGTGTCGGGGTGTGGATGTGTCGGTGTATGTTTGCGTGTGTATGTATTTCTCTGTGTGTATGTGTGTCTATCTTGAAAAAGGAGGCCGGTGTTGGACATGATGACGTAGAAAAAAGAAGCAAGGAGACTTTCGTCCAACTTCAGAACTGCATTAACAAAGCTTTCGGGGCCAAGTAGGCTCCTTCATCAGTGCAGTGAAAGTCTACACGCGATCATGTGTAAACTTTCGTTGCTCTGATGAAGGAGCCTACTTGGCCCCGAAAGCTTTGTTAATAAAGTTCTGAAGTTGGACGAAAGTCTCCTTGCTTCTTTTTTGTACGTGTGTGTGTGTGTGTGTGTGTGTGTGTGTGTGTGTGTGTGTGTGTGTGTGTGTGTGTGTGTGTTTGCACTGGTGAATGCTCCCACCCCACCAAAACAGTCAAGGTGAAGGTTACAGCGCCACACAGGGGGGCGGGATGGTAGGTCGGCCTGATCTTTATTTTCATTTTCTTGTTATCTCTTTAGAGGAGAGCGTATTGAACATAAACCTAACTTTATTTCACTGAAAACGCGTTTTAAACTTAAACACTGGACTCCCCGAGTGCCCCAAGGACAGGTAAGGTGGGGCGGCACGTTGTTTGTTGCTTACGAACACTTTTGGGGATTTCTTTATATTTTTTTCTCTTTTTTTTCAGAATTGAAAATAACTTTAGGGTCGGCAGAAAAAAGTGGTCGGGTTACTGTAACCATAACTTTTTAGGTGATGGGGTGGGGTGGGGGAGCCTGATTCGTGTGATATTTCACACCGATAGAAAGGTGACGTCAAAGATGACGCAAGCACCTCCTAGGATGCACTCAGTGGTCAGTGTGGACAGGCAGTGGTCAGTGTGGACAGGCAGTGGTCAGTGTAGACAGGCAGTGGTCAGTGTGGACAGGCAGTGGTCAGTGTGGACAGGCAGTGGTCAGTGTGGACAGGCGGTGGTCAGTGTGGACAGGCTGTGGTCAGTGTGGACAGGCAGTGGTCAGTGTGGACAGGCAGTGGTCAGTATGGACAGGCAGTGGTCAGTGTGGACAGGCAGTGGTCAGTGTGGACAGGCAGTGGTCAGTGTGGACAGGCAGTGGTCAGTGTGGACAGGCAGTGGTCAGTGTGGACAGGCTGTGGTCAGTGTGAACAGGCAGTGGTCAGTGTGGACAGGCAGTGGTCAGTGTGGACAGGCAGTGGTCAGTGTGGACAGGCAGTGGTCAGTGTGGACAGGCAGTGGTCAGTGTGGACAGGCAGTGGTCAGTGTCTACGTCTGTAAATACGATACACCAAACTCCAATCGAGCGGAACCGGACCAAGCTCGTGTCAAATTTCCAACTTTCATGCACCAGCATGCAAGAAATGCAGAACAATGCAGGTGTTTGGAACTCGTTTTCAGACTGTTATTTTCAATCCAAATTTTCATTTACAAATCTTATTTTCTTTCAAGTTACCTACGAGTAAAGCGGTCTGTTCTGCCGTTTCTTTTCGATGCGTAGACTTCCGCGTTATCTGTCATACACAAGTGCAGTCTGCACCTTGATCGAGCGAGAAGAAGCAGTTTGTTGAAAAGACGTGCGGTTTTCTTCAGATTAGAATTTTTTTCTTCAATTTTTAATAGTCTGGTGTATGCAACTTCATCGAATGGTCAGATGACACGCAGTTTGAGAGCGATAATTATGGTGGCGTAGATATCTCGGGAGATCTTGAAGCGGGAATCACGTGACTTAGTTGTATAAGTGTTGTGCTCCACGGCAACTGTACTGGAAACCTTTCACTGCAAATGCTCTCGTGTCCTATGAATTTGTTTGTTTGTTTGTTTGTTTGTTTTTTGCGTTTGCGAAGCAGTGCCTGCCACAGCTATTGGAAGACAGCCTAGGAACTCCAGTCAGGGGACGCCGCTGTAAGCTTCACGCACATTCACGGTACAACACGTGACTTGACGGGAAGGGTACCTTTTTAGGCAAATGTGAGACGAGCGAATTCTGATTATGAGACAACATCGAGTGAACCATTTCTCCGCTTTGGGGGGTGGGTGAGTCTCAGGGATGAGGTGCTGAGGGTTGGGTATAAGGGACGGGGTTTGGAGATGGGATAGAGAGGGGTGTGGGAGTGGTTGGGTGGGTGGGTGAGTGAGTGTAAGAAGAGTGTGGATGTGGAGTAAGATATAGGGAAAAGGGGGATGGGGGTAGGGTGTTAACATTTGGTGGGGTAGTTAGATTAA
>JAWQFJ010002700.1:27500-32500 GCA_034096865.1 Theodoxus fluviatilis | reverse complement strand
TGTGGCAAGCAGTACCCTGTATGTGGCAATCAGTACACTGTGTGTGGCAAGCAGTACACTGTGTGTGGCAAGCAGTACCCTGTATGTGGTAATCAGTACACTGTGTGTGGCAAGCAGTACACTGTATGTGGCAAGCAGTACACTGTATGTGGCAATCAGTACACTGTGTGTGGCAAGCAGTACACTGTATGTGGCAAGCAGTACACTGTATGTGGCAAGCAGTACACTGTGTGTGGCAAGCAGTACCCTGTATGTGGCAAGCAGTACACTGTATGTGGCAATCAGTACACTGTGTGTGGCAATCAGTACACTGTGTGTGGCAAGCAGTACACTGTGTGTGGCAAGCAGTACGCTGTGTGGCAAGCAGTACACTGTGTGTGGCAAGCAGTACCCTGTATGTGGCAAGCAGTACCCTGTGTGTGGCAAGCAATACACTGTGTGTGGCAAGCAGTACCCTGTGTGTGGCAAGCAGTACACTGTGTGTGGCAAGCAGTACGCTGTGTGGCAAGCAGTACACTGTGTGTGGCAAGCAGTACACTGTGTGTTGCAAGCAGTACACTGTGTGTGGCAAGCAGTACGCTGTGTGGCAAGCAGTACACTGTGTGTGGCAAGCAGTACACTGTGTGGCAAGCAGTACTCTGTATGTGGCAAGCAGTACACTGTGTTTGGCAAGCAGTACACGGTATGTGGCAAGCAGTACACTGTATGTGGCAAGCAGTACGCTGTATGTGGCAAGGAGTACGCTGTATGTGGCAAGCAGTACCCTGTATGTGGCAAGCGGTACGCTGTGTGTGGCAAGCAGTACACTGTGTGTGGCAAGCGGTACGCTGTGTGTTGCAAGCAGTACCCTGTATGTGGCAAGCAGTACATTGTATGTGGCAAGCAGTATACTGTATGTGGCAAGCGGTACACTGTATGTGGCAAGCAGTATACTGTATGTGGCAAGCAGTACACTGTATGTGGCAAGCGGTACGCTTTGTGTGGCAAGCAGTACACTGTATGTGGCAAGCGGTACACTGTATGTGGCAAGTAGTACACTGTATGTGGCAAGCAGTACGTTGTATGTGGCAAGCAGTACACTGTATGTGGCAAGCAGTACACTGTGTGTGGCAAGCAGTACCCTGTATGTGGCAAGCAGTACACTGTATGTGGCAAGCAGTACACTGTATGTGGCAAGCAGTACACTGTATGTGGCAAGCAGTACACTGTATGTGGCAAGCAGTACACAGTGTGTGTGGCAAGCAGTACACTGTGTGTGGCAAGCAGTACACTGTGTGTGGCAAGCAGTACACTGTATGTGGCAAGCAGTACACCGTGTGTGGCAAGCAGTACACCGTGTGTGGCAAACAGTACCCTGTATGTGGCAAGCAGAACCCTGTATGTGGCAAGCAGTACCCTGTATGTGGCAAGCAGTACTCTGTATGTGGCAAGCAGTACCCTGTATGTGGCAAGCAGTACCCTGTATGTGGCAAGCAGTACCCTGTATGTGGCAAGCAGTACCCTGTATGTGGCAAGCAGTACACTGTATGTGGCAAGCAGTACACTGTATGTGGCAAGCAGTACACAGTGTGTGTGGCAAGCAGTACACTGTGTGTGGCAAGCAGTACACTGTGTGTGGCAAGCAGTACACTGTATGTGGCAAGCAGTACACAGTGTGTGGCAAGCAGTACACCGTGTGTGGCAAACAGTACCCTGTATGTGGCAAGCAGTACCCTGTATGTGGCAAGCAGTACCCTGTATGTGGCAAGCAGTACCCTGTATGTGGCAAGCAGTACCCTGTATGTGGCAAGCAGTACCCTGTATGTGGCAAGCAGTACACTGTATGTGGCAAGCAGTACACTGTATGTGGCAAGCAGTACACAGTGTGTGTGGCAAGCAGTACACTGTGTGTGGCAAGCAGTACACTGTGTGTGGCAAGCAGTACACTGTATGTGGCAAGCAGTACACCGTGTGTGGCAAGCAGTACACCGTGTGTGGCAAACAGTACCCTGTATGTGGCAAGCAGTACCCTGTATGTGGCAAGCAGTACCCTGTATGTGGCAAGCAGTACTCTGTATGTGGCAAGCAGTACCCTGTATGTGGCAAGCAGTACCCTGTATGTGGCAAGCAGTACCCCGTATGTGGCAAGCAGTACCCTGTATGTGGCAAGCAGTACCCTGTATGTGGCAAGCAGTACTCTGTATGTGGCAAGCAGTACTCTGTATGTGGCAAGCAGTACCCTGTATGTGGCAAGCAGTACCCTGTATGTGGCAAGCAGTACCCTGTATGTGGCAAGCAGTACTCTGTATGTGGCAAGCAGTACCCTGTATGTGGCAAGCAGTAAGTACCCTGTATGTGGCAAGCAGTACTCTGCATGCTTCAAGCTACTGTGGTCGCAGTCGAGGATCGTGCCTCCATGTGCAATTCGTAAAAAGCGACTAACTAGGAAGCCTAGACTTGGTCTTGCTGCAACCAGCTGTAATGCTTTGTGTGATCAATGGCCTTGCAAAGTCTACAAAGACTGATAGGCCCTATTGGCCCCTCCGTTCGTTCATTCATTCATCCATTCATTTCATTCATTCATTTCGGGTGTACAACACCCGAACGCGCGAGCAGACAAGACTTGTAAGCAGGCTGCAGGGCCACGTCCGCTGCCCTGGGGGCAGTCTGTCTGTGTGCTGCAGGACCATGTCCGCTGCCCTGGGGGCAGTCTGTGTGCTGCAGGAGTTGCACCACGGGTTACCCACACTGCTGCTGCAGGAGTTGCGCCACGGGTTACCCACACTGCTGCAGGAGGAGTTGCACCACGGGTTACCCACGCTGCTGCAGGAGTTGCGCCACGGGTTACCCACACTGCTGCTGCAGGAGTTGCACCACGGGTTACCCACACTGCTGCAGGAGTTGCACCACGGGTTACCCACACTACTACTGCAGCAGTTGCGCCACGGGTTACCCACACTGCTGCTGCTGCAGGAGTTGCACCACGGGTTACCCACACTGCTGCTGCAGGAGTTGCACCACGGGTTACCCACACTGCTGCTGCAGGAGTTGCGCCACGGGTTACCCACACTGCTGCTGCAGGAGTTGCACCACGGGTTACCCACACTGCTGCTGCAGGAGTTGCACCACGGGTTACCCACACTGCTGCAGGAGTTGCACCACGGGTTACCCACACTGCTGCTGCTGCAGGAGTTGCACCACGGGTTACCCACACTACTGCTGGAGGAGTTGCACCACGGGTTACCCACACTGCTGCAGGAGTTGCACCACGGGTTACCCACACTACTGCAGCAGTTGCGCCACGGGTTACCCACACTGCTGCTGCTGCAGGAGTTGCACCACGGGTTACCCACACTGCTGCTGCAGGAGTTGCACCACGGGTTACCCACACTGCTGCTGCAGGAGTTGCGCCACGGGTTACCCACACTGCTGCTGCAGGAGTTGCGCCACGGGTTACCCACACTGCTGCTGCAGGAGTTGCGCCACGGGTTACCCACACTGCTGCTGCAGGAGTTGCACCCCTGGTTACCCACACTGCTGCAGGAGTTGCACCACGGGTTACCCTCACTGCTGCTGCTGGAAGAGTTGCACCACGGGTTACACACACTGCTGCTGCAGGAGTTGCACCACGGGTTACCCACACTGCTGCTGCAGGAGTTGCGCCACGGGTTACCCACACTGCTGCTGCAGGAGTTGCGCCACGGGTTACCCACACTGCTACCGGAGGAGTTGCACCACGGGTTACCCACACTGCTGGAGGAGTTGCACCACGGGTTACCCACACTGCTGCTGCAGGAGTTGCACCACGGGTTACACACACTGCTGCTGCTGCAGGAGTTGCACCACGGGTTACCCAAACTGCTGCTGCTGCAGGAGTTGCGCCACGGGTTACCCACACTGCTGCTGCTCCAGGAGTTGCGCCACGGGTTACCCACACTGCTGCTGCTGCAGGAGTTGCACCACGGGTTACCCACACTACTGCTGCAGGAGTTGCACCACGGGTTACACACACTGCTGCTGCTGCAGGAGTTGCGCCACGGGTTACACACACTGCTGCTGCTGCAGGAGTTGCGCCACGGGTTACCCACACTGCTGCTGCAGGAGTTGCACCACGGGTTACCCACGCTGCTGCTGTAGGAGTTGCACCACGGGTTACCCACACTACTACTGCAGTTGCACCACGGGTTACCCACACTGCTGCTGCTGGAAGAGTTGCACCACGGGTTACCCACACTGCTGCTGCAGGAGTTGCACCACGGGTTACCCACACTGCTGCTGCAGGAGTTGCGCCACGGGTTACCCACACTGCTGCTGGAGGAGTTGCACCACGGGTTGCCCACACTGCTGCAGGTGTTGCGCCACGGGTTACCCACACTGCTGCTGCAGGTGTTGCGCCACGGGTTACCCACACTGCTGCAGGAGTTGCACCACGGGTTACCCACACTGCTGCTGCAGGAGTTGCACCACGGGTTACCCACACTGCTGCAGGAGTTGCACCACGGGTTACCCACACTGCTGCTGCAGGAGTTGCACCACGGGTTACCCACACTACTGCTGCAGGAGTTGCACCACGGGTTACCCACACTGCTGCTGCAGGAGTTGCGCCACGGGTTACCCACACTGCTGCTGCAGGAGTTGCACCACGGGATACCCACACTGCTGCTGCAGGAGTTGCACCACGGGTTACCCACACTGCTGCTGGAGGAGTTGCACCACGGGTTACCCACACTCACCTTACATGCCCGGTCTCAGTCCTGGGTGGGGGAGGGAGCTATACGTATGAGTCAAGCACTGACCAGCTTGTGGTCAACCGCCTGCAGGCAAGGGGTTCGACTACTGAGTGGACGCCATGACTAAATTAGTGTGTGGGCATGCAGTGTCGTAGCGTGTAATGAATGAATGGATGAATGGATGAATGGGTGGATGGATGATGGATGAATGGATGGATGGATGGATGGATGATGGATGGATGGATGGATGGATGGAGTGACTGGACCTATCAGGCTTTCCAGACTATTCAA
>JAWQFJ010002700.1:20000-22500 GCA_034096865.1 Theodoxus fluviatilis | reverse complement strand
TTCTCTATCCCTTCACCCCTTTCTCTATCCCTTCACCCCACCCCACCCACGGTCGTCTTTTTATCGGCCTCTCACAAAAACGGCGCTAAGCCGAGCAGGAGGCGCGCTTTGGAGTTGGCTGCCGGCAGGGGTCGTGGCTTCGCTGGCTCCGCAGTTAACGTTGAAATTAGTGACACCCCCCTACCCCTCCCTACCCCCATCCGTACCCCCTACCACCCTCCCTACCCTCTACCCCCCTCACCACTCTGCCCAGCAGGGCTGGGGATTGCGGGTAAAGCGGGCTAAGGCTAAGCCGGTTTGATTGGATTCTGACAGTTTCACCTACGGTTCCCTGGTCGGGAAGCTTTTCAACATCCCCCCCCCCCTTTCCCCCTTCCCCCCTCCCTCCCTTCCTCCCTCCCGGGTCCACCCCACCCCCGTCAACCCCAATCTCTCATCCACCATTTTTCGCCACTATTTTTCCTTCCCCTTTTCGCCCCTGTCTCAGCTCCAGCATCTATCTTTATCACGCATATGCACGTCCGCCTCCACACCCAAGAGTAACTTACGCTCGTCCGCCTACACACCGAAGTGCAATACACACGTATGCCTACACACCCAAGAGTAACATACACACGTACGCCTATACACCCAAGAGTAACACACGCACGTACGCCTACACACCCAAGAGTAACATACGCATGTACGCCTACACACCCAAGATTAACAT
The DNA here is from genome assembly GCA_034096865.1 of Theodoxus fluviatilis. Taxonomy (NCBI): domain Eukaryota; kingdom Metazoa; phylum Mollusca; class Gastropoda; order Cycloneritida; family Neritidae; genus Theodoxus; species Theodoxus fluviatilis. The sequence goes on along the minus strand of JAWQFJ010002700.1, from coordinate 21,791 downwards.
ACACCCAAGAGTAACATACGCACGTACACCTACACACCCAAGAGTAAAATACGCCCGTACGCCTACACACCAAGAGTAACATACGCAATAACGCCTACACACCCAAGAGTAACATACGCACGTACGCCTACACATCCAAGAGCAACATACGCACGTACGCCTACTCACCCAGGAGTAACATACGCACGTACGCCTACACACCCAAGAGTAACATACGCACGTACGCCTACACACCCAAGAGTAACATACGCACGTACGCCTACACACCCAAGAGTAACATACACCCAAGAGTAACATACGCACGTACACCTACACACCCAAGAGTAAAATACGCCCGTACGCCTACACACCAAGAGTAACATACGCAATAACGCCTACACACCCAAGAGTAACATACACCCAAGAGTAACATACGCACGTACACCTACACACCCAAGAGTAAAATACGCCCGTACGCCTACACACCAAGAGTAACATACGCAATAACGCCTACACATCCAAGAGCAACATACGCACGTACGCCTACTCACCCAGGAGTAACATACGCACGTACGCCTACACACCCAAGAGTAACATACGCACGTACGCCTACACACCCAAGAGTAGCATACGCACGTACGCCTACACACCCAAGAGTAACATGCGCACGTACGCCTACGCACCCAAGAGTAACATACGCACGTACGCCTACACACCCAAGAGTAACATACGCACGTACGCCTACACACCCAAGAGTAACACACGCACGTACGCCTACACACCCAAGAGTAACATACGCACGTACGCCTACACACCCAAGAGTAACATACGCACGTACGCCTACACACCCAAGAGTAACACACGCACGTTCGCCTACACACCCAAGAGTAACATATGTACGTACGCCTACACACCCAAGAGTAACATACGCACGTATGCCTACACACCCAAGAGAAACATACGCACGTACGCCTACACACCCAAGAGTAACATACGCACGTACGCCTACACACCCAAGAGTAACATACGCACGTACGCCTACACACCCAAGAGTAACTAACATACGCACGTACGCCTACACACCCAGGAGTAACATACGCATGTACGTCTACACACCCAGGGGTAACATACGCACGTACGCCTACACACCCAGGAGTAACATACGCACGTACGCCTACACACCCAGGAGTAACATACGGCCGGAGCCGCTCGATGCCCTCCTCAGCTGGGACTCCGGACTGCAGGACTGTCGGGGCCTGCTCCCGGTCTGAATGCACCTATAAACTGGTGCGCATACAAACATGCACAAACGGGAACACAGTCACACACATATATACGACCGAACCTACGCGCGCGCACACACAGACACACACACAGACACACACTCACACAGACACACACACACACACACACACACACACACACACACACACACACACACACACACACACACACACACACACACGTATTTTGTTTTTCAAAGCTTTCCAACTAAGTGTGGATGCCGACATGGAGAGGATGAGATGCTCTGGAATTTGTTGGATGCTAACGTCAGGTGATGCTGGCGGTTTCTCTGGCCCCTCCCCTCTGGCCCTTCCACTCTGGCCCCTCCCCTCTGGCCCCTCCACCCTGGCCCCTCCACCCCTCCACTCTGGCCCCTCCACTCTGGCCCCTCCCCCCTCCCCCCTCCACTCTGGCCCCTCCACCCCTCCACTCTGGCCCCTCCACTCTGGCCCCTCCACTCTGGCCCCTCCACTCTGGCCCCTCCACTCTGACCCCTCCACTCTGGCCCCTCCACTCTGGCCCCTCCAC
>JAWQFJ010002700.1:2500-15000 GCA_034096865.1 Theodoxus fluviatilis | reverse complement strand
GTGTGTGTGTGTGTGGCTCTCTCTGTGTGTGTGTGTATGTGTCTGTGTGTGTGTGTCTGATGTCTGTGTGTGCGCGCGCGTGTGTGGTGTGTGTGTGGTGTTGTGTGTGTGTGTGTGTGTGTGACGTGTGAGTGGGGTGGAGGCAACGGTGCAGAAGGAGGGGGATAAGGGCGTGGGGGTGGGGACGAAGATGGGAGGATGGGGAGACGGGGTGGTGGAGATTAGGGACGCAAACTGATGGAGGATGGGCAGTGAGGGGGGTCGTGGGGGGTGAGGAGATCTGGGTCGGAGCTGCAGAAGAAGGGGGGTGGGAGGGGAGGGGTTGGCAAGGGCTGCGCTGGAAGACGGGAGGGCAGGGGGTGAGGGGGCAGATTAGGGTCAGAGCCGTAATAGAGAGGGGGGTGGGTGGAGGAGGGAATTAAGGCTGGGACTGTGATAGAGGGCGGGATGGGAGGGGATTACTGCCGCAGCGCTGATGGAAGATGGGAGGCGAGGGGGATTAGGACCAAGACGGACGAGGGGCAGATAAGGTGGGCTGTGCAGGGGATGAGGGCAGCCTGGGATGTAGACGGGGGGCGTGGGGAGAGACAGGCCCGGGGCATTATGGGAAGGGGGCAGTGAGGGGCGGCATGAGGGAGTGGAATTAGGGGACAGTTTAGCTCCCTCCCTCCCCTCCCAGACGTGCCTAGCCCTGTCTGTGCAGAGCTGATCGCCCCAGACTCGGGCCTGACCCCATCCCTGGGTTGCATCTCGTCCCCACCCTTTTCCCCTCCCACCCTTCCCGCGTACCCAGCCCTTCCCCCTTTTCGCATCCCTTCCCCCTGTTCGCACCCTACTCCCTCTTAACCTCACTCTTTCCCCTTCTCTACCTCTTTCCCCCTTTTCCACCTATTTCCCCCTTCTCCACCTCTTCCCCCTTCTCCACCTCTTTCCCCCTTCTCCACCTCTTTCCCCCTTCTCCACCTCTTTCCCCCTTCTCCACCTCTTTCCCCCTTTTCCACCTATTTCCCCCTTCTCCACCTCTTCCCTCTTCTCCACATCTTTCCCCCTTCTCCACCTCTTTCCCCCTTCTCTACCTCTAAACACAAAGAAAACCAAAGAAATGATCATAAACTTTTAGGCCCATGACCAAAGTCTCAGACCAGTTCTGATAGGAGATGCAGAAATAGAAAAAGTGAAAGACCTGAAATATCTTGGAATCACGATATCTGCTGACCTTAACTGGAGATCCCACACCACAAGTTGTGTGAAAAAATGCAGTCAGCGTCTTCACCTTCTTCGGCAGCTGCGTCAGTTCGATATCGACGAAAACATATTGAAAACCTTTTATATCGCCACCATCCAGAGTGTTTTGACTTTTGGATTTCTCGCGTGGCTAAGTAGTGCTCAAGCTGATGATAAGAAGAAACTCAAAAGAATTCAGAGAACAGCTGAGAAAGTTATGAAGACTTCTGTGCCACCACTGGAAGATCTGTACGCAGAAAGAGCGATGAAGAAAGCCGAAGACATCCGGAAAGATGTAAACCACCCTCTGAATCACTGCTATGAGATCCTGCCATCAGGGAAGAGATTCCGGACTGCAAGAACCCGAACGGAGAGGTTTCGGAAATCATTCGTCCCCGACTCCATAAGACTCTTAAACACTTCCAGACTGAACGTCTAAAGGGGCAAAGTTCATTCCTTATAATATCAGTGAACAGCAACCAGTGCAGAGGAGGGAGGAAGGACGGGGTGGGGATGGGGTAGGGGGATGTCGGGAAAGGTAGGGGATTGAGCAGTGGAGAGAAAAAACAGACTAAGAAAAGAGCCATGAAGATTGTTTTCTTTACTTTTGTAAATAGTCACACTATTTTTCACTGTTTCCATTTCTAAAAATGTCTTAATATTTTTAACAACTTTATGTATGTACATTTTTTGTCATAACACTTGTGTCTTATACATGTATGTACTGGACGAGAAAAATTCTTAAAAAGGCGAATAAAGTATCTGTATCTGTATCTGTATCTCTTTCCCTCCACCCCTTCTTCCATTCCTCTTCAGTATTATCATTCCACTCTTCTCCCTCACTGTTTCCCCTATCCCTCACTGTCGTCCTGTCCCATCCTCCCCTCTCTCTCCCTCCTGTCCCATCATCCCCTCTCTCTTTCCCTCTTGTCCCATCCTCCCTTCTCTCCCCCTCCTGTTCCGTCCTCCCCTCTCTCTTCCTCCTGTTCCATCCTTCCCTCTCTCCCTCCTGTCCCATCCTCCTCTCTTTCTAACTCCTGTTCCATCCTTCCCTCTCTCTCCCTCCTGTCCCATCCTCCCCTCTCTCTCTCCCTCCTGTCCCATCCTCTCCTCTCTCTCTCCCTCCTGTCCCATCCTTCTCTCTCTCCCTCCTGTCCCATCCTCCCTCTCTCCTCTTCCCTCTGTCCCCTCCTCCTCTTCCCTCTCTCCCTCCTCTCCCTCCTCTCCCTCCTCTTCCCTCTCTCCCTCCTGTCCCATCCTCTCCTCTCTCTCTCCCTCCTGTCCCATCCTCCCTTCTCTCTCTCCCTCCTGTCCCATCCTCCCCTCTCTCTCTCCCTCCTGTCCCATCCTCCCCTCTCTCTCTCCCTCCTGTCCCATCCTCCCTCTCTCTCTCCCTCCTGTCCCATCCTCCCTCTCTCTCTCCCTCCTGTCCCATCCTCCTCTCTCTCTCCCTCCTGTTCCATCCTTCCCTCTCTCTCCCTCCTGTCCCATCCTCCCCTCTATCTCTCCCTCCTGTCCCATCCTCTCCTCTATCTCTCCCTCCTGTCCCATCCTCCCTTCTCTCTCTCCCTCCTGTCCCATCCTCCCCTCTCTCTCCCTCCTGTTCCATCCTCCTCTCTCTCTCCCTCCTGTCCCATCCTTCTCTCTCTCCCTCCTGTCCCACCCTCCCCTCTCTCTCCCTCCTGTTCCATCCTCTCCTCTCTCTCCCTCCTGTTTCATTCTCCCCTCTCTCTCCCTCCTGTCCCACCCTTCTCTCTCTCTCCCTCCTGTCCCATCCTCCCTTCTCTCTCTCCCTCCTGTCCCATCCTCCCCTCTCTCTCCCTCCTGTCCCATCCTCCCCTCTCTCTCCCTCCTGTCCCATCCTCCCTCTATCTCTCCCTCCTGTCCCATCCTCTTCTCTCTCTCCCTCCTGTCTCATCCTCCCCTCTCTCTCCCTCCTGTCCCATCTTCATCTCTCTCTCCCACCTGTCCCATCCTCCCTTCTCTCTCTCCCTCCTGTCCCATCCTCCCCTCTCTCTCCCTCCTGTCCCATCCTCCCCTCTCTCTCCCTCCTGTCCCATCCTCCCCTCTCTCTCCCTCCTGTCCCATCCTCCCCTCTCTCTCCCTCCTGTCCCATCCTCCCCTCTCTCTCCCTCCTGTTCCATCTTCCCCTCTCTCTCCCTCCTGTTCCATCCTCCCCTCTCTCTCCCTCTTGTTCCATCCTCCCCTCTCTCTCCCTCTTGTTTCATCCTCCCCTCTCTCTCCCTCCTGCTTTATCCTCTCCCCTCCCCCCCTCCTGTCTCTTACCTGTCTCCCTCCCTTTTCCTGTTACCCACCTTTCCCCCCCTCTTCCCTCCACCTCCACCACTTTTCTGTGCCTCATTCCCCATCTTTTTGTCTACTTCTCTCCTCTACCCCTTATGCTCCTCTCTAGCCTCTCGTTTCCCTCTACCCAACTCAGCCAGGGGCCTGCCTCAGTAGCTCAGCCAGGGGCCTGCTTCAGTAGCTCTGCCAGGGGCCTGCTTCAGTAGCTCTGCCAGGGGCCTGCTTCAGTAGCTCTGCCAGGGGCCTGCTTCAGTAGCTCTGCCAGGAGCCTGCTTCAGTAGCTCTGCCAGGTGCCTGCTTCAGTAGCTCTGCCAGGGGCCTGCTTCAGTAGCTCTGCCAGGGGCCTGCTTCAGTAGCTCTGCCAGGGGCCTGCTTCAGTAGCTCTGCCAGGGGCCTGCTTCAGTAGCTCTGCCAGGGGCCTGCTTCAGTAGCTCTGCCAGGGGCCTGCTTCAGTAGCTCTGCCAGGGGGGCCCACTCCAGTAGCTCTGCTAGGGGCCCCCTCCAGTAGCTCTGCCAGGTCCCCCCTCCAGTAGCTCTGCCAGGGGCCCCCTCCAGTAGCTCTGCCAGGGGCCTTCATCAGTAGCTCTGCCAGGGGCCTGCTTCAGTAGCTCTGCCAGGGGCCTGTTTCAGTAGCTCAGCCAGGGGCCTACTTCAGTAGCTCTGCCAGGGGCCTACTTCAGTAGCTCTGCCAGGGGCCTGCTTCAGTAGCTCTGCCAGGGGCCTGCTTCAGTAGCTCTACCAGGGGGCTGCTTCAGTAGCTCTGCCAGGGGCCTGATTCAGTAGCTCAGCCAGGGGCCTGCTTCAGTAGCTCTGCCAGGGGCCTGCTTCAGTAGCTCTGCCAGGGGCCTGCTTCAGTAGCTCTGCCAGGGGCCTGCTCCAGTAGCTCTGCCAGGGGCCTGCTCCAGTAGCTCTGCCAGGGGCCTGCTCCAGTAGCTCTGCCAGGGGCCTGCTCCAGTAGCTCTGCCAGGGGCCTGCTTCAGTAGCTCTGCCAGGGGCCTGCTTCAGTAGCTCTGCCAGGGGCCTGCTTCAGTAGCTCTGCCAGGGCCTGCTTCAGTAGCTCTGCCAGGGGCCTGCTTCAGTAGCTCTGCCAGGGGCCTGCTTCAGTAGCTCTGCCAGGGGCCTGCTTCAGTAGCTCTGCCAGGGGCCTGCTTCAGTAGCTCTGCCAGGGGCCTGCTTCAGTAGCTCTGCCAGGGGCCTGCTTCAGTAGCTCTGCCAGGGGCCTGCTTCAGTAGCTCTGCCAGGGGCCTGCTTCAGTAGCTCTGCCAGGGGCCTGCTTCAGTAGCTCTGCCAGGGGCCTGCTTCAGTAGCTCTGCCAGGGGCCTGCTTCAGTAGCTCTGCCAGGGGCCTGCTTCAGTAGCTCTGCCAGGGGCCTGCTTCAGTAGCTCTGCCAGGGGCCTGCTTCAGTAGCTCTGCCAGGGGCCTGCTCCAGTAGCTCTGCCAGGGGCCTGCTCCAGTAGCTCTGCCAGGGGCCCACTCCAGTAGCTCTGCCAGGGGCTCCGCTCCAGTAGCTCTGCCAGGGGCCGCTCCAGTAGCTCTGCCAGGGGCCTACTCCAGTAGCTCTGCCAGGGGCCTGCTTCAGTAGCTCTGCCAGGGACCTGCTTCAGTAGCTCTGCCAGGGGCCTGCTTCAGTAGCTCTGCCAGGGGCCTGCTTCAGTAGCTCTGCCAGGGGCCTGCTTCAGTAGCTCTGCCAGGGGCCTGTTTCAGTAGCTCTGCCAGGGGCCTGCTTCAGTAGCTCAGCCAGGGGCCTACTTCAGTAGCTCTGCCAGGGGCCTACTTCAGTAGCTCTGCCAGGGGCCTGCTTCAGTAGCTCTGCCAGGGGCCTACTTCAGTAGCTCTGTCAGGGGCCTACTTCAGTAGCTCTGCCAGGGGCCTGCTTCAGTAGCTCTGCCAGGGGGGCCCCATGCAGCCCAAGAGGCTAGCGGGGAGCATCGGGACAGGACTAGGGTTGGTATGCTGGAGAGCCCGATTGTGGTGCAATAGGCCAGATGCTGTCTACCTATATGATTCTGCCTATCTATATGATACTGCCTATCTATATGATACTGTCTATTTATATGATACTGCCTATCTATATATTATACTGTCTATCTATATGATACTATCTATCTATATGATACTACCTATATGATACTATCTATATGATACTGTCTATCTATATGATACTATCTATATGATACTGTCTATCTATATTATACTGTCTATCTATATATTATACTGTCTATCTATATGATACTATCTATATGATACTGTCTATTTATATGATACTGCCTATCTATATATTATACTGTCTATCTATATGATACTATCTATAAGATACTGTCTATCTATATTATACTGTCTATCTATATATGATACTGTCTATCTATATGATACTATCTATATGATACTGTCTATCTATATTATACTGTCTATCTATATATGATACTGTCTATCTATATTATACTATCTACCGGTGCGACAAGGGAGGTTTTTTCATGTGTAGGAACTACCTACACGATACTGTCGCTGTGATAAGTTTAATGGTGCTTGCAATGTCCGATGTCCTGCTAGAGGTCCGTTAAATTTAGGACGTTTTTGTACGAACGTTGTTCAATACCGCATATGCTCGAGAGAGATGCCTCGTCATCGAGATATATTCAGGAGTTTTTCGCCCTCCTCTCACCGTCTGTTCAAAGTCTCGTGAATGGAGCGCACCAGCATTAGTGCGTTAGCCACCATGGCCGAGTGCGGACACTCCACGCTGCCTGTGCAGATAAATGCTGCCCAGCTGACTCTCCTAGAACAAGGGAAGTAACTTTGGTCAAACTGAATATACCCAACTAATTTTTGGACATTTTGTGTGCGAACATGAGTCTCTACCGCTGATGGGCTCGAGAACTACTTCAAGATCTGTTCAAACATTTTTTTTTCTTTTTCCGCTCACTTTCCCTGGAATCTGAGGGAATTCTTCTCGTGCCTGGTTTTAGACGTTCCGAAAGCTATCGGAGGCCTATCGCTGGCTCATGCATGCGAGGCTATTGAAGGGTTTGTCGGACCGATAGTTATCGGCAGGACGTCGCTCATCGGACCTATAGATATCGGGTTGTCCTGCATGTCGGCCCAGACCATCAAGGTCCGACTGTACTTTCAAATTGCCGAGGAGAATGGAGCCCAGTTCACGCTTAGCAATAAAAATGGTTGCCGATCTCATATCCACCACCCACCCCCGCGAAGCATCTCTACATTCATCTACCAATCAGAGAAGCGTGGACGGAGTGAAACGAGGGAGGGGCAAGTAAAAGAGGGCTTGATGGAGTGAAGCATGGCTGCATGTGTAGAGTGCAACGGTAGGAATGTGATGTAAGGCCAAGGGTCAGTGAAGGTCAAACGCATGGGTGGAGACCATACGGGTGGAGGCGGGGGTAGGAACATCATCCGGGCTCCTAAGTCTTGAGGCCAGGCAATCTGGACCGCCATTTTCCCTGCAATCCTCGAGTCAGGGGATCCCCGTGCGGGAGTTTTTTTTTCCAGCCTGCCTTTCCCGCTCAGACTCGCTCCAAATCTGCCCCTGCCCCGTTTTTTGTCGACTGCAGATCTGCCTCCAATCGTTCCCCAAATCTGCCGCGCTCCCTCGTTTTTCAGGCCCGTCCTCCTCGTTTTTCTCTCCGCTTAGGAATGCTCCGCAGCATCTCGCACGAGCCGGGATTAAGGCGTTGAATATTCATGAGATCTGGAGAGGCGGGGCTTTAGCCCCTCCCATTGTGTGTGACGTCACCAGAAGACTCTGAGGAGAAAGGCGTGGGGATAGTCGAGTGGAAAAGAGGGGGGACGGGGGGTGGGGGGCGGGGAGGTGTCTCTCGTCAGACGGGGATTAGGGAGGCAAGGAGATGGGTGAGGGAAAGGAGGGAGATGAGTTTAGTGACGGCCCTCCATTCACCCACAAGGAGATGGGCGACGAAGGGGGAGGGGGGTTAGAGAGGATTAGGGGGGTGGGGGGATTAGGGGTGGTGGGAGGATTAGGTCTGTCACGGTGGGATCCGGGCCAGATTGCAGCCAGACTATTGATCGCTTCCTCCGTCTTCCTACTCTAATCCCTCAAAACACACACCAAGTCAGGCAGGCAGACAGGCAGACAAACTAGCAGACAGACAGAAGGAAGACGGACAGACAGAAAGACAGGCAGGCAGGCAAGCAGGGAGGCAGACTGTTGAACAGACAGGCAGGCAGGCAGGCAGGCAGGCAGGCAGACAGACATACAGACAAACATAGAGACAGACAGTCAGACAGGCAGGCAAACAGAGAGACAGGCAGTCAAACATAGACAAAGGGGTGAATCAGTGACAAAAGCAACATGCAAACACACTTTTTAACAAATGGACACTTGGTCTGAGACCATATCCACAAATTACATCTCAATTATGGCAATACCAGAGCATAAGCTTAAGCAAACAGGAATATAACAGAAAACGAAACGTCTTCATTCAGAGAGAGAGAGAGAGAGAGAGAGAGGGGGGGGGGGGAGAGAGAGAGAGAGAGAGAGAGAGAGAGAGAGAGAGAGAGAGAGAGGGGGGGGGGCGGGGGGGGGGGGACAGGTAAGTGCGTATGCCAGTCTTCACCATGGAAGTCGGGCCAGACCGGAACGTTGTGGGACATCATGGGACAGATGGAGCACCTTGGACAAGTGGTGGACGAGTGGGACTTAAGTTGGAGGAGTGGAACTACAGGTGAAGGAATGGGACTGAAGGTAGAGGAGTGGGACTTAAGGTGGACGAGTGGGACAGAAGGTGAAGGAGTGGGACAGAAGGTGGACGAGTGGGACTTAAGGTGGTGGAGTGGGACAATAGGTGGAGGAGTGGGACAGAAGGTGGACGAGTGGGACTTAAGGTGGACGAGTGGGACTACAGGTGAAGGAATGGGATAGAAGGTGGACGAGTGGGACAAAAGGTGGAGGAGTGGGACAAAAGGTAGAGGAGTGGGACAAAAGATGGAGGAGTGGGACAAAAGGTGGAGGAGTGGGACAAAAGGTGAAGTGGGACAAAAGGTGGAGGAGTGGGACAAAAGGTGGAGGAGTGGGACAAAAGGTTGAAGAGTGGGACAAAAGGTGGATGAATGGGACAGAAGGTGGAGGAATGGGACAAAAGTTGGAGGAGTGGGACAAAAGATGGAGGAGTGGGACAAAAGGTGGAGTGGGACAAAAGGTGGAGGAGTGAGACAAAAGGTGGAGGAGTGGGACAGGTGGTGGAGTAGTGGGACAGAAGGTGGAGGGGATTATCGCGAGGCCTCGGGTGGCTGCCACTGACGCCTCGTTCCAGCCATCTTGCTTCGTCACTTCTCAGATTGACCCCCACTTGGATAGTTATCCGTAGTGACTTCCCCCTGGGGGCGGGGGTAAGAATGGACCCACTGCGTCTCCCTACATTGGGGGGAGAATGGACCCACCGCGTCTCCCTACATTGGGGGGAGAATGGACCCACCGCGTCTGCCTACATTGGGGGGGAGAATGGACCCACCGCGTCTCCCTACATTGGGGGGGAGAATGGACCCACCGCGTCTCCCTACATTGGGGGGGAGAATGGACCCACCGCGTCTGCCTACATTGGGGGGAGAATGGACCCACCGCGTCTCCCTACATTGGGGGGGGGAGAATAAACCCACCGCGTCTCCCTACATTGGGGGGGGGGAGAATAAACCCACCGCGTCTCCCTACATTGGGGGGGAGAATGGACCCACCGCGTCTGCCTACATTGGGGGGGAGAATGGACCCACCGCGTCTGCCTACATGGGGGTAGAGAATGGATCCACTGCGTCTCCCTACATTGGGGGGGGGGGGGGAGAATGGACCCACTGCGTCTCCCTACATTGGGGTAGAGAATGGACCCACTGCGTCTCCCTACATTGGAGGGGGGGGGGAGAATAAACCCACCTCGTCTTCCTACATTGGGGGGGAAGAATGGACCCACCGCGTCTCCCTACATTGGGGGGGGGGGAGAATAAACCCACCGCATCTCCCTACATTGGGGTAGAGAATGGACCCACTGCGTCTCCCTACATTGGGGGGGGGGAGAATAAACCCACCTCGTCTCCCTACATTGGGGGGAAGAATGGACCCACCGCGTCTCCCTACATTGGGGGGAGAATGGACCCACCGCGTCTCCCTACATTGGGGGGGAGAATGGACCCACCGCTTCTCCCTACATTGGGGGGGAGAATGGACCCACCGCTTCTCCCTACATTGGGGGGGAGAATGGACCCACCGCGTCTCCCTACCCGATGCGTAAAAGGCGAATGACTTGGGACATCACGACTTGACTGAATCTTAGTCGAACAAACTCGAACGATGTTTCGTTATCGTTGATCTTAAATAGGCCGTAAACTCCATCCATCCATCCGTAGTGAGCAACGTGGTGGGGAGAGTGGGTTGTCATGGAGACGGTGGGTTGTCATGGGGAGAGAGGGTTGTCATGGAGACGGTGGGTTGTCATGGGGAGAGTGGGTTGTCATGGAGACGGTGGGTTGTCATGGGGAGAGAGGGTTGTCATGGGGACAGTGGGTTGTCATGAGAGAGAGGGTTGTCATGGAGACGGTGGGTTGTCATGGGGAGAGAGGGTTGTCATGGAGACGGTGGGTTGTCATGGGGAGAGTGGGTTGTCATGGGGAATGAGGGTTGTCATGGAGACGGTGGGTTGTCATGGGGACAGTGAGTTGTCATGGGGAGAGTGGGTTGTCATGGGGAGAGAGGGCTGTCATGGGGAGAGTGGGTTGTCATGGGGAGTGAGGGTTGTCATGGAGAGAGTGGGTTGTCATGGGGAGAGAGGGTTGTCATGGGGACAGTGAGTTGTCATGGGGACAGTGAGTTGTCATGGAGAGAGTGGGTTGTCATGGGGAGAGAGGGCTGTCATGGGGACAGTGAGTTGTCATGGGGAGAGTGGGTTCTCATGGGGAGAGAGGGCTGTCATGGGGAGAGTGGGTTGTCATGGGGAGTGAGGGTTGTCATGGAGACGGTGGGTTGCCATGGGGAGAGTGGGTTGTCATGGGGAGAGAGGGCTGTCATGGGGAGAGAGGGTTGTCATGGGGAGAGAGAGTTGTCATGGAGACGGTGGGTTGTCATGGGGAGAGTGGGGGTTGCCATGGTAAGAGTGGATTGCTATGGAGGCAGTGGGTTGTCATGGGGACAGTGGGTTGTCATGGGGACAGTGGGTTGTCATGGGGAGAGAGGGTTGTCATGAGGAGAGTGGGTTGTCATGGGGAGAGAGGGTTGTCATGGGGAGATGGTTGCCATGGGGACATTATGTTGTCATGGGGAGAGTAGGTTGTCATGGAGACGGTGGGTTGTCATGAGGAGAGTGGGTGTCATGGGGAGAGATGGTTGCCATGGGGAGAGTGGATTGCTATGGAGACATTGGGTTGTCATGGGGAGAGTGGGTTGCCATGAGGAGAGTGGATTGCCATGAGGAGAGTGGATTGCGGTGGTGATGGCGGTGGGGACGGGGAGGGGAGGGGAGGGGAGAGGACAGCGAGGCAATTACAGGGGGCTAAGGCAGGACTTGTGGCCAGGCAGACGGGGCCGGGAAGGTTTTTTCCTACATCCCTTCCTTGCTCCGCCTCTCCCCCTCCCCCACCCTCCCCTCTCATTCCTGGCCCCACAGGCAATGGGGGAATGACCACACGGAGGCAGTTGCCTGGACGCCTGTAGGCCACGGGGCACGGGGAGGGAATTGAGAGGGGAGGGGGGGGGGGGGGGGGGGCTAGGAGCAGGGGGAAGCTAGCGGTGGCTAGATCCCTGGCTATTAGGCGGTAGGTAGGCAGGCGGGAGCCGACCGCGCTGTATCTAAAGTAAATATTTGTTTTGCAATGGTTGTGGGAACTTTTTGAATCTGGCGAAATGAGAAATAAATCTGCGGGTTTAGCGGGGTGGCGCGCGAGCCGGGGTCCTGGAGCTGGGGGGAGCTCCCGCCATAATTGCCGTCTTAGCACGCCCGTTCCCGGCATGCCTCATTACTGGGGGGGCTCAGCCAGGATCAGGGGAGGTAATTTCCACGCGGGGAGATAACCGCGCCAATCCCCAATCCTATTAGTCATGAAAGGGACGCGGTGGATCGCCTGTCACGCCAGCTTTTTTCCCATTTTTTCCCCGTTTTTGAATTCTGTAAATGCTCTTAGTCTTAGCCGCTTGTGGCCCGCCAGCCGCCGAGCCAGGCTGGGCCGTAGAGGCAGGCAGGAAGACTGGCAGGCAGGGAGGCTGGCAGGCAGGCTGGGAGGCAGGCGGAGTGCATCCCCTCACTTGAGCTCCCTCCCTCCCTGACCCACGGCCGTGCTTCCCCGTGCTGGACAGAGGTGTGGAGTGAAGTGTGCGTAGTGGAGGATTTCCTTGGGTCTGCCAACCCACTGCCGACCCACTGCCAACCCACACCACGGCAGACCATCCTGTGATGGTGACCCGGATGTCGACTTGTCCTCATTCGGACTCGTCTGGAGCCTCACTGTCCGCTTTGAATCTGCCTCGAGACTGACCACCCTACCTGACAAAGTTTTGAAGGGAGGAGATCATCCACAGGAAAAGTTTCAGTGACCACGCTCCAGGAGACTGCCGACAGCCAGGGAGAACTCAGCAGCCGGAAGAGACACCGCCCACAGGAGGAGACTCAGGGGAAGCGCCGTGCTGCAGTCACCCAAGCGAGAAATCCGGACAGCACTAGCCCGGGTGCCTCACCCGCAAGCAGCGGAGCCGCGCGCCGCCCGTGGTCAGCCAGTCCAGTATCGCTCTACTGTCAGGACTGCCCAGTGTCCACTGTGTGGTCAACATGGACCTTGCTGTGGCTACAGACGCGGCAGCTCGTCACTTGCTGCGGTAATCGTCGGCACTCAAACTGGCGTCTCGTGCGATTAGCGCGGGAAAGGGGGCGTGGCCTCGCTGTTGAGGGGCCTGCTGATTGGCTTGCGGCGGGGGGTTACCGCAACTGCCTCACCTCCTGATTGGCTGAGCGGACCACCTG
>JAWQFJ010002699.1:60000-66227 GCA_034096865.1 Theodoxus fluviatilis | reverse complement strand
ACGCAAGCATCGCATAACATGATGTTTTTGATAACTTAGTACATGGAAAAACGAGCGAATTTAAAACCGGAAGAGTGAAATCTTGTCGGGTAGCCGTCAGGCCAAGCAGTTGGTCGCATAAACTACGCATGCAAATGTAGACGTTCTGTCAGTCAAGCCATTTTATTTTAGCCAAATCAGCAGTTGAAACAGTACATGGCGGGTTTTTGACTATTACAGATGTTCTTAGTGATTTACAGTAACGTGAGGATAAACACTGGAGAAATGCACAAATAATACCGAAAAGGAGTGGGAAAAGCGTACGTTCTTCTAAGGAATACAGTTCAGGCAAAACTTGTGACATACCATATCGCAGGAAACCGGATGTCACGTACTTATTCTTGTATTTTTCCATTTTTACTGCGCCCATTATCAACCCAAAAACATGCTACATGGCGCGACAAGATCGACGCATAAACAAAGTATTTGACATCAAGGTGTGAGTAGAAGTGCAATGAATGCCTCATTTAGATAAGCAAGATTATGCCATAAGCGGAATTCCTCTGAAAGGTTGACAACGCTCTATGATTGCCCCCCCCTCAATATCAAATTGGCTAGATTCATGTGTTATGGTGTTTCACTTCCCTGATAATGTTGCCAACAATTTTCTGCATGGGTTTCCGCAGGAGATTTACGTTCTGTCCAGAGGCTGACAAAGACACAGAGCACTCTACATCTATTTTAGGACCCCTGCTTGGGACTAAGCCTTTTCATGAAGTTCTTTATCAAAAAGGGAGTCGGTCCCTCTTGTTCCTGGTAAACTTGACAAAAAAGCAGTTCTCATGTTCCTTTTCTATTTTGAGACATGTTTTTGTCTTCTAAACCACGGGATCCCAATGCTTGGGGTGGAAAAGTCCCACGGAGATGAATAGTTGCCATATGATCATTGACTTTTCAATTGGCCTGTTCTTCGGTCATGAATGCCAATAACCTAAACTTTTCTTTGTTCAAAAACTTCCAGGTCTTGAAAACAAAAATAACCTTTATGATTAAATGAAAGTAAATGAAGTCGATGAAGTAAGTATGATGAAGGTAGCGAGTATTCTTTGATGGATGAAGTAGATAGTAGTAATGGTGAGGAGAAGAGAAAGGAGGAAGGTAGGCAGTTATACGAAGTCGAGTAAGTAAAAGAGGAGGACACGTAAGTACGGTGGCCTGGAGGATGCCGACAGGCATGGGACAGTGATACAGAGTAACGGCCGGAGAAAACAGCCGAGCTGTAGAGCTAGTAATGGAAGGAGCGAGAACGGAGGTAGAGTATATGGCTGTTGAGAACGCGAGGAAGTTGCGGATAAGAATGAGTGGGGGAGGATGGGTCAGGGATTTAGGAGGAAAGTACATGCGTAGGACGGAGCCGAGAGGAAAGGAAATCAGGAGTATGGTGAGAGGAGGAGGAGAAGTAATGGATGAGAGGAAGGAGGAAAGGAGGTAAGTATGGTGGAGGAGATGAGGAAGTAATGGGAGGAAGTAATGGAGGAGATGGAGGAGGAGGAGGAAGTAATGGAGGAGATGGAGGAGGAGGAGGTGAATTAGGACTGGAGGAAGGAGGAGGAGGAGGAGGAGGAGGAGGAGGAGAGAAGGAGGAAGTAATGGTGGAGGAGAAGGAGGAAGTAATGGTGGAGGAGGAGGAGGAAGTAATGGTGGAGAAGGAGGAAGTAATGGTGGAGGAGGAGAAGGAGGAAGTAATGGTGGAGGAGAAGGAGGAAGTAATGGTGGAGGAGGAGGAAGTAATGGTGGAGGAGGAGGAGGAAGTAATGGTGGAGGAGGAGGAGGAAGTAATGGTGGAGGAGAAGGAGGAAGTAATGGTGGAGGAGGAGGAGGAAGTAATGGTGGAGGAGGAGGAGGAGGAGTAATGGTGGAGGAGAGAGGAGGAAGAGGAGGAGGAGGAGTGAAGGAGAGGAGGTAGGAGGAGAGGAGGAGAGAGTAAGGAGGAGAGGAGGAAGGAGGGAAGTAATGGAGAGGAGGAGAAGGAGGAGGAGGAGAGGGAGGAAGGAGGAGGAGGAGAGAGGAGGAGGAGAGGAGGAGGAGGAGGAGAAGGAGAGAAGAAGGGGAGAGGAGGAGGGAGGAGGAAGTGAGGAGGAGGAAGGAGAGGAGGAAGAGTGGAGGAGGAGGAGAAGGAGGAGAGGAAGGTGGGGAGAGAGAGAAGGAGGGAAGTAAGGGAGAAGGAGGAGGGGAGGAGGAGGAGGAAGTAGGGGAGGAGGAGGAGAGAGGGGAGGAGAGGAGGAGGAAGTAATGGTGGAGGGAGGAGAGAGGAGGAGAGAAGTAGGTGAGAGAGGAGGAGGAAGTAATGGTGGAGGAGGAGGAAGTAATGGTGGAGGAGAAGGAGGAAGTAATGGTGGAGGAGAAGGAGGAAGTATTGGTGGAGGAGAAGGAGGACGTAATGGTGGAGGAGGAGGAGGAGGAAGTAATGGTGGAGGAGGACGAGGAAGTAATGGTGGAGGAGGAGGAGGAAGTAATGGTGGAGGAGGAGGAGGAAGTAATGATGGAGGAGGAGGAGAAAGTAATGGTGGAGGAGGAGGAGGAAGTAATGGAGGAGGAGGAGGAGGAGGAGGAGGAGGAGGAGGAAGAGGATGGAGGAGGAGGAAGAAGGATGGAGGAGGAAGGAGGAGGAGGAGGAAGAAGTAGGGAGGAGGAGGAGGAGGAGGAGGAGGAGGAGGAGGAGGAGGAGGAGGAGGAGGAGGAGGAGGAGGAGGAGGAGGAGGAAGAAGTCATGATGGAAGACGTCATGGAGGAGGAGGAAGAAGTAATGGAGGAGGAGGAAGAAGTCATGGAGGAAGAGGAGGAGGAGGAAGAGGTAATGGAGGAGGAAGAGGAGAAAGTAATGGTAGGAGAATGTAATGGAAGAGGAGGAGGAGGAAGCAATGGAAGAAGAGGAGGAGGAAGTAATGGAAGAGGAGGAGGAGGAAGTAAAGGAAGAGGAGGAGAAGGAATGGAGGACGGAACGAAGGAATGGAGGACGGAACGAAGGAATGGAGGACGGAACGAAGGAACGGAGGACGGAACGAAGGAAGAAAGGAAGGAAGGAAGGAAGGAAGGAAGAGGATAAATGCTTTACGACACCTCTGTTACATATCAAGACACAGAGGGAAAATTCCGTCAGCTGAAGTGTAACAAGGGATGAAAATGAAATGTCAGTCTCCTACACAAAGCATGGAAACTCGAATGCTTTATATATACATGTACATCGACTATACAAACACATTGTTCCTCCTATACGTGTAAAGCATGACTAAGCGGGAGATCGAAAGATTTCAGCAGCGAGCAAAAATGGATGAAGATCAAATCTAACGACCTCAGTAAAATGTAAGGGTACATTATACGGAAGAATATAATCATGATAAAGAAAACACTATGACGATAAAAACACACTCCGCCAAAAATGTATGGACACTTAAAACGCAGAAGAATAAAAAGAAGACAGTACGAGCTGTTCCCTTCAGAAAGGCGCGGCTGTCAGCGGAAATCAGGGATGAAGATCAGGTCACCCTTTATGAATAAAACATACAGACCCTTCGATACAGGAAAGGAGATTTTGACAAAGCACTTTCAAAAACCAAACCCTGCACTTCTAATGCAAGAGGATGCAGCATAATGTTCCTACACACAAATACTGTAGATAAACGTGATGTGACGGGAGGAGATGCCGTGCTTGTTGGAGAGGAAAACGTGATTATTTCATACGTGTTCATGAATTTACGTCGTACTTTGGCATATATACAGTCGAAAGAGCGTCGCTTAAAAATGTCCTCTCATGATTCAGCATCTTCTCAGTGTCGATGAAGCATTATCATATACCCAGTGTTTTTTAAATTTATAACTATGCTAGACATTCATGGATCAGTTCACTCGATGAAACGAGTGGCCACTTTCTCATTTTTGTTTTTGGGTGTCAATCATATCCTTGTGTACTCACTGCGAATACAACGTATTTCTGTGTGGGTGAACCTGTGTCAACATGTGTGGACATGATGAAAGCAGATGTAAAGGCAGTCAAATGTTGGCACATGTTGACACCTGCCTATGCTTAGCAAGACCTGGCGTCTATGCAACGCCGCCACGGATAGGCTCCAGAGTACTGACGCTTTCCCTTAACTCTTGTATTTTTCTGCTTTTGGAGCTTTCTTCCCCCTCTCAGTATGTTTTGTTGTCATATTTAGAAGTCAGTACATTCGTGTTTGCTCCCGTCCATTTCCCTGTATTTGAACCTAGAGCTGTCTGTGGCAGAATAGGCGCCGGTCCCAAGAGATAAACTTTATCATCAACATCATCATCATCATCATCATCATCACCATCACCACCATTACCACCACCACCACCACCACCACCACCACCACCACCACCACCACCATCATCATCATCATCATCATCATCATCATCATCATCATCATCATCATCATCATCATCATCATCATCATCATCATCATCATCATCATCGTAACTTACCTCGTTGCCAAAGGCTTGTGCACCATGGAACTCATCAAACCCGTGGACCTGGTTAAAGAGGGTTCGAGTGAGCGCCATTGCGTACTCCGGCACTAGCGTTTCAGACAGGAAGTCCTCCTTGGCCAGTGACGTCACCTGACTGGAAGGGCGACGCTCCCACACGGTGCTGAAATCCAGGGCCAGCTCTTTGCGCATGCGCAATCCTTGTTCTGTATGTACGTCCCCCTCCGTCCCAATCCAGTTTGGAAAGACCACAGACCTGTTGATAGTAGAAGGGTCATCTGCACTTCTGCCATCGAGTAAGAGATTTGCAGAACGAAAACGGAAGACACTGAAGATGGGTGGTAATGAATAAAAGAATGGATGAATGAATGAATAAAAGAATGGACACATGAATGAGTGAATGAATGAATGAATAATTACGGCCCATTCGCTTTATTAAATTCCACAGATTAAAAAAAATCACGAGAGCAAGTTTTATAGCGAGAGCAAGTCAGGTCATGATTTTACTAGTTATCCGCCTCCTACAAATCGCGTAGGGTGACGCAAAAGTTCGCCGTGGACGCTCTTATCTGAACCTTTTTGATAGCTGTCCATGCAATCCCTATCCCTATCACTTCCCTTTTATTGGTACCAGTCCCAACTGAAGCATGAACATCTTCGCGTCTGCGTTCTCTACGGTTTCTAGTTTTAATAGCATGCCTCACACCAACGACCATGAATTTCATTTCATTCAGCAGAGACTTGCACAAAAATCATCTCTGTCACTCTCCACCTCCTACCCAACATCACACCACCACAACACCTGTCAAGAATTATTAGACAAAGATAAACATTTTCGCTTCCGTCACCAGGAGTTTACGTACTCGGGTTGTGACGTCAGCTGAGCCAGTAGCGGATGGATCCATCCCGGCGTGACTTTGATGTCCGCTTTCAAGAAGATGATGACGTCACTGCGAGCGAAGCGGATAGCGGTGGTCATTAAGTTGAATTCGTCAGTGGCCTTGGCGAAGCGGAAGACGCGCAGGAGAGGGAGAATGTCCATCGCAGACTCCAAGACTTCCAGTACGTCTTCCTTCGATCGAAGACCGCCCACCACCAGCACCTGAAGACCAGACAAGATGGCTTCCATACATCACGTCTCATACCGCCCATCTCAGCTTCTTGCTGTCATTGCCGTACCGACCTCACTGTGAAGTGAGCCCCGGTCGCCCCTCCTCACTTTTTACTCATCTGACGCAGTGTTGTAAATGCAACGACTGTGTGAGTAAGAAGAGGCAAACCGCCACTTGATTTGGTACTAAGAGTTTGAGCGGGAAAAACGGGAGCGCCAGCCCATATCTTCGTGGAGCCACAAGGGGCGTTATGAAAAGGTGACTAGGGTGGATACATATGTTGTGGGACAGTACCCCCCCCCCCCTCCTCCCTTTATAAAAAGGTCACCAGGGTGGATAAACACGTTGTGGGAGAGCACCCCCCCCCCCTCCTTCCTTTATGAAAAGGTCAATGGGATGGAGAAACACGTTGTGCGACAGTACATCCCCCCCCCCTCCTCCCTTTATGAAAAGGTCACCAGGGTGGAGAAACACGTTGTGGGACAGTACATCCCCCCCCCTCCCTCCTCCCTTTATGAAAAGGTCACAAGGGTGGAGAAACACGTTGTGGGACAGTACATCCCCCTCCCCCTCCTCCCTTTATGAAAAGGTCACCAGGGTGGAGAAACACGTTGTGGGACAGTACATCCC